>SNQJ01S0069046.1:0-34082 GCA_010110895.2 Picea sitchensis | reverse complement strand
TTGATTTGGGATGAGATGAAATGATCTCATCGATCCATCTTTTAGGTTTCCTTATGCTTCCTAAAGGAGGGGGCAAGGGGCAAAGGAGAGCTCATTCACTTGTATGTTCACCAAAGGAGCTTGGAGAAGGGAAAGAAGATGAGGTTTGTTTCATAGGGAGAGGCTAGCTTGGGTGCATGCTTTCATGGAGAGAGGCATCTAGCTTGGAGTCTCAGTTATTTAGTGGGGATCTTCCAGTTCTGAGGAGGGTGCACTTGAGGAGGAGGGCATATCATCAGCGGGGAGGACTTACACCTGTTAGATTGCAGTGGGATCAGTTTCAGAGGGAGGCCACACATCAGAGCTTCATTCATGTGGAGGGGTTTTCCATTCTGAGCTCACCATTTGTATCTAGAGCATTTTTGGTGTATTTGGTGGCATTTATGAGGGGCGCACTTGCTTGGTTTGGACTTGTATTTCATCTTGAGACAAGCTACTATTGTAACAGGTTCATCTATATTTTTTACATGATTTTTTCCACCATCTATTCTCCTCATTTATAGACATATATCCCAAACTCGTTTTCCTCGGGGGGGTTTTATCTGGGGTCATGTTGACCAAAAATACTTGTGTCAAATTTATGCATGTTTAGAAGTGCATATCATCATTTTAAAGTTAAATATCTAGAGGTAGTGTTATTTGTTTTAATGTATATTGCATGTGCTAACATTGAGTAAATAAAACACTTGCAAGGGAACCTTAAAAGAGCACTTAACCATTAAATATTGAGCAGAAAGTTTGTTGATTGTTTTCCGTCCTAAAAACAACAAGAGAATATAGCCACACAATTGAAACTTAGAGCCATACTAAGGTCAAGGACATACCTTAGGTGGCAGCCTCATAGGACCTAAGGAAATCTACATGGTATCAGAGCCAAAGGTGGCTTAGACTTGCTGATTTTGGAGCACTTTTGTGGGAAGTTTTGTGAGGTTTTATATCAAATTTATTGGTTTTTTTGGACAGCAACTTTTGAGTCCAAAACAATGGGTAAAATTCAGATATGAAGGTACCTCTCATTTAGTGCCAGTTGGACAACTCAAGACAGATTTTGGACAACTAGTTGACAATGTTTGTGGATAGTTATGGGCAGATTTGTTGGGATGATTTTTCACACTTGTGGACAGCCTCTTTTCACACCTACGTGGACAAGAGTGAGGTTGTAGTGTACGACCTCTTTTCACACCTACTTTCTAGGAGTGAGGTCGAGGTTTCGCTTGCCTCTTTTCATGCCTGTGTTGACAGGAGTGAGGCAATGTTCCTTTGCATTTGGAGCATCAGAGTGAGCGCAGTTTGACAGACATGCCATCATCTTATATGCATGTTGAGGACAGGCTAGCCGAGGCTAGAAATTGCTCACCTTGGAAGGCGAGGATAATATTTTTCTTAGAGGACCTCAAACTATAGGATATAGTTGAGGCGGTTGTTCTCGTTATTCTTGTTACTGCCCCCATCTTGTTGGAAGAATTCAGGAAGAGGAACAAAAAGGAAAAGAGGACCATTTGTGATGCAGTCAAAGATCATATTATTCCACTCTTGACTAGGAAGACTTATGCATGGGATATGTGGGCATATCTATGCAAGTTGTATGACAGATCTAATGAGAACTGGAAGTTGGTTCTTCATGATCGACTGAGGGGCATTCGCATGCTCGAGGATGAGTCGGTTACTTCATTCCTTAGTAGATACACCCATATCAGAGACGATCTTGGAGTCGTCGGAGAGGTGGTGGATCCCAACTCTATGGTCTGGATAGCTTTGAACATCTTTACCAAACCATGGGGTCCATTCGTACGCGACATTGTTTCCAGGGAGGTTATGTCTACATGGGAGAGGATGTGGGATGACTTCGTCCAGGAGGAGACTCGACTAGTGGAAGAGGCTTCTGGATAGCACCAACAGCAGTCAGTTCCAAGTGATGAGGACCTTTCTCTTTGGACAAGGGGCAAGAATAATATTGGTCGTGGAGGTCGACAGGGTCCCAAGTTTGGAGCCCCACCACAGGGAGGAGAGAGCAGTAGCAGCAGTGGGCAGGAGAGAGACATGAGAACAATGAGATGTTTTGCTTGTGGAGAGATGGGTCACTATGCAGTATAGTGTCCCAAGAAGAAGAAGAAGCAACAGGATGTGTCAGCAGCGACATCAGAGGAGATAGAGTGCAGTGATCGGTTTGTGAGAGAGTGTGCATTTGTGACTACCTTGTCTGTTGTTACACCATCCAGCATTAGATGGGGAGACATATTTTATGAGGACCAACTAACTCATAAAAGTGATTCAGAGGGAGAGCAGACTCAGTGTCCCTAGACATATTCAGAGTGGGTGACTGGTCCACCCAGTATAGCTTCAGTTTTAGAGAAGTCGAGTAGACAGAGAGTTGGTGCTACAACTTCAGAGCGTCAAAGGTTGATGAGGAGGAGCAGTAGGGCAACATGGAGGCTTGAGCCTCACTTATCTTCTGAGATGGGAAGATCAGGTTCTAGATCCACTTCAGGTGGAAGTTACTTGGCGAGAGGCCAAGTTGATGACTCTTAGTGAGATACCAAGAGAGGGAGACTCTTGGTGAGATGCCAAGAGAGTGACTCTTGGAGAGATTCCAGGAGGTGGAAATCCTTGGTGGGATACCAAGGTGTATATCTTTGGTGTGATGTCGATATCTAGGTGATATTGGATAGGTGCAGAAACAGTTCCACTTATAGATCACACAGATTGAGAAAATATGTGACAGAATCCACTTTCAATGATCAAGGTACAGCCATACTCACCGAGTATATTCCACGATGCAACCATGTCCTCAATAGGGACAAGATTGGTGGTGACGAGCACTTTCCTCGATAAGAGGGAGTGTTGAGATTCGGGTACCTTGGAAAGTGGTCCCCATGTGCTTATGAGTATCTAAGAACAAAGGGGGAGACGATTACCCTTGTACTATGTAATTTGTGCATATTTTCATACAAGGTCGAAGGACTTGATGATATTAGCAACCACGTGTCATGACATGTCATTTTTCTTGTTGGATGTATGGGTTGACCCGAGCTCTACCTTAGTTCTCCAAAAAAAACCTTTTCACCAACAACCTTTCTAGTAAACCAAAAGGCTACACCGCGCACAAAGTGCACAATGCAGTCTCACCCGAGATGGTTTATGGGCGACTGTGGGACGCATATGTCTGCAGTTATGGAAGGGATTGGGGATTTTATTTCTACTACTACTCTACTTTAATATGAATTCTACCATAACATTCATTAGATCTACCATTTTATTCATTCAACATCATATGTTCGGCATACTCAATTCAGTGTGTGTTGCAAATAAACCCTAACAAATGCATTAATCTAACCATAATTACATAAACAATAAAAAGCATTCAGACACATTGCAACACATGAATTTACTGTGGTTCACCCCCCCTGGGCTACGTCCACAAAGATCTTTTGCTTTATTCATTCTTCATCAAAATAGTTTGTGTGCATTACATCATAGGTTTAAGAATAGTGCATGTGTAGTGAGGTTGACCAACGTCGCACCAATATCCACAGCTTGTGACCTGACCCTCAGTTACATCTCAATAGTGACTCCATCTAAGCTCCACAACTCTCAACCATACAAAACTCAGACTCAAAAATGACTCTCCAAAATAGACTTGTTGTGCACAAGTTCTAAGCTAGTTCATGCCAAGATATGATAAAAAATATACCTCAATCTACCTTATACCTCTTCTATTTATAGTAAAACATGGGTTAAAATCCTTACATTATGACTCCAAAACCCTTACTCGAAGTGGACTCCACTTTTCCACTTTCTAACTTCCTTCGGTGTGGTTGGTCTTCAATCCAACCATTCCTTGTGTTGATCTTCCTTCTTTTATGGTGTGTTGCCTCCTTTTCCCTTTGTCGTGCCGGTCTTCCTTCTTTTCTAGTGCGCTATGTTTCCTTCAGTCCATTCTGCCTCGCTTATTGTGCTTAACTCCAAAAATTGTCTGCTCTAATAGGCCCCCAACACTAACCTATGGCTCGTTCTGAGCCACTTAGACTTAGTTCACTTGTTGCAGTGCTACCTCCAGTGCATGAAAGTTCTTTTCCAAATATTTCACTTTCTCCTTTGCCTATGCACTCTTTTCTACCCATATCTCCACATCCTACACTGTCATGTGCTCTTTCAACACTTCCCTGCTTTCTACATGTTTATGTGCTAGTATTCATTTCTCTGTTTGCAATTCTTCTATCGTTCTTTCGGTCTCTTCCTGCAATGGCTCCAATTGAGCCTGCTTGCTTGTTTTTCTCCTTGTATTTCCTTCATTTATGCTTGCAAGTTCTTCATTTATTGTTCACTCTTCATCCTTTCCAGGATGGCCATTGCTTTATTCCTATGTTTTAAATCCTGTGCTTTTGTGGTCACATTTTCATGTCTTTGATCCAATTTTTGTATCCTCTCATCTTCTTCCAGGCTATTCCAAATGTGCACAATCCTGTCATACAATTTTGCAAATTCTTTTACATCATGTGTTATGTTATATATGATATATTTGCACAGTAGCCTCCTACTCTCTCGGTTCCCTCACTTCTAGGAGTGTGCTTGGAGTCATTTTTTCTATTAACTATGCTATCTCTTTCTTATATCTCTCCATTGTCTGCACAATATTTTGTATATTTTCTTCTATTGTGACCTCCAGTTCTTGCGCATAGTCTGGTATGTTATTGTATACTTCTGCCAGTTTCTTCTCTAGTTTGTCTATGTGTTGTTTCTCCTCCTCCTTCTCCAGTGTTGTTTTCTCACAAGTTACCTGCAATATATCCTTAACCTCCCTATTGATCTCTAGGTTGGTGGCATCCACCCTAGCTCTAGACTGGACCTCCTACATCACACTCGCATGTAACCCATATAATGCCTTTATGGGTATGTGTGCCAAAAACAAATCTAGATTTTCTATGTCCTTCACCTATTTCTGTGTTATGTTCTCCTCTACTTCCAACATTTCATGTGTGACCTTAAACATGTCACTACCCTTTACTATTGTATGTATTTTCTCTTCCTTTTCTTTTTGTACTCGTGCTTCCTGTGCTTTTTCTTTCTACTGTGTTGTAGGATGATGCACTGTACTTATCTGCAACCTCTGTAGAATGTCATGCACTTCTACTAACTTCTCCATAATTTTCTCTCTTTGTACTTCTATTGTAAGTACTGCATTCTCCCCTATGTATTGGACTTTATCTGCAATGAATTTTGCATCGTCTCCTTTGATAGCGAGTATTGGGGGATTCTTGTGGTACTTCATTTTCTTCCTTATTTCTCCCTCCTATGTTCCAATCCTCTTCTTGGTTGGGGTTGAGGTTTGCAACTCAGTTTTCTTCTTTTATGTTTCTTCATCATGTACCTCCTTTTTATGAGAACTATCTCCCTTTACCTAGTCTCCATCTCCTTTCACTTCTTCCCTTGACGCAATGTCTTTCTTCCTTGTCTTATTGATTTTTGCACTACTCCCTGAGGTTTGACTATGCTCTGTAGCCTTCCTTGTATTGTCTATTGGACTTCATGTCTTCCTTGATGGACTTGCTTCTTCTTGTTCCTTAGGTTTTGTCTCTTTCTTCTATGTTACTAGAAATTTCCTCTATGCGGGCCAGTCCTTCAATATCCATTATACTTTCTCATGCATTGTGTAGTACCTCATTTCTATCCACTTCTTCTTTGCATCTCTTCTGGACTGAATCCATATGTGGCGTCTTCAAGCCTTAAATTTAGCAATTCCTCATTTTCCTTGACTACTTCAATTGGGATTCTCCACAGGTTAGTTGTCTTATGTTGCATATCTTCTAGGAACGTTGAAAACACTATGTTGTTCACCTATTTTTTCTTAGTGTCTTTTTCCTTCCATAAGTTGGTATACCGCGATGCACGACATTTCCCTCTTATGTCCAGAAAGGTTGTGAATTTGGGTTCCTTCCAGCCTACCAATACTACCAATGTCAATAGCCAAGAGTAATGGAATTCTATCCCATTATCCTATGCATCCCTGTTGTCTATCAAAAATTGTTTCAATAAATAGGGCGCCCGACTTAATACTATACCCTTTGTGCACTGCACAGTTGTTGCTATGACTCATATCGGGGCCTCTTCCTTTCTACACTTCCTCAAGAGTTTACATGCCATAAGCTTTTGGGAAACCCTCATCATAGGATTGTTGATGTCCTTTATCACTATGCCCCTATTTCCCCTGTTTGTATCGAACTGTTCTTTAACCTCTTCTGCAATCTCCTTGTCCCTTACTTTGTTCTCCAAGTAATCCTCTAGTTTTACGTCGCTGGTTGGAAACCCTGTGATTTTTTATATGAGGTTTACATCTATATGGATTGTCCTGTCCATCCACGGAATACCTCCATGTACCATTACAAGCAATTGTTTCACACAGTTTCCCACATCCTTATCGCGCCTAAAATGCGATATTTCCAGCAAGTTCATAATACCCAAATTACATAATCATGTGATCCACTGCGTGGGCTCCAAAATTGGATTTCCAAAGGGTCCTACTTCCTCCTTGTTCAATAAAAGGATTTCCTGTGCAAGGTCAAGAAACTTTGTTGTGGCTGTTACATCATGATCTGCATACTTCAATTTTGCCACTTTTCCTAGCATGTCTTCAACTAAAATTAAGGTGTCTAGGATATGAGTTAGAATGATCTCCACTAGGGGTTTTTTGCTTGGAATGCCTACTATTTTCCTTTTTTGTCCTGCGTCTGGGTTTTCTTCTGCAAGTTCTTTCTCGGCTTCTTTTTCTTCTTCGCCCTATGTTTCTTGTTGGCTTGTAATGTCTTTGACCAGGACTTCTTATGTGATGGCTTCCTGTTTTAGGGTCCCCTCACAATGTTTTTCCAGCTCCTCCGCTCCTACAGAGTTTTCTGAATTAGGCTTGCCCCCGCCGTTAGGGTTTTCCGATTTTTGTTTTCTTGCACTCTTATCCACTTCCATCTCTTATGTGGCTAATTTTTATTCTTCTTCCCTTGTTGGAATGATGGGTTTAGCCTTCGGTGTTGTAATATCCTCCACCTCCATGATGTTTTTTGGTTCTGTTATTCTTTCATATTTCTTCCCTGTTTGTCGAGTCACCCTTGCGAATTGCCCGGGACCGCCAACTTTGGGAGGCTCCATCTTACTTGCTTTGTGCATGAATTACTGTCTCTATTGATCAATTACTCTATGTTTTCACTCGTAAGTTATATGTTTCTCAAAAATTTCTAAGTGTTGAACTTTTCCAAGCTTTTCCCTTTTATATTTGTGGTTATTAATGTTTTTGTCCTTTTTCGGTTTCCCAGTCACCGTTTTCCTTTTTCCAGTCTTTTTCCATTTTCCCTGCGTTGTGTGTTTTTATTTCTTCAACATGGTGTTTATCCTCTTTGATTTATTTTTCCTGTGTGCAGTATCTTCATTTATCATCGCCCTGACTTTCTTTCTGTTGCGCATTGTCTACTTCTTTTTTGTTTTTTCTTCGTTTTCTATTTTTTTTCTTCCTTTTTCTTCTTTTAACTCCTACTATTTACAATATGTACAAGTTACTTGTTGTGTTGCAACTACTGATGGTTAGTGGGTCGACTTTCACTATACAGTTTCAGTTGACTACCATTCACTAGTCCTTGAACTTCCTTTCCTGCTAAATCTTGCAGTTGTACAACACCTCCATCTGTGATAGACTTTATCTGATATAGCCTGAGCCAATGCATTCTAAGCTTCCTTGAGTGCTACAAATACTTATTTTCATAGAGGAGAACCATATCTCCTTCCTTAAAATTCTTCTTCTTGATATGTCTATCATGCCATGATTTATCCTTTACTTTATGTACCTCCTGATGGAAACCTGCTATGATTCTATCATCTTCTAATTCCATCAGTTGATCCAATGTTTCCCGTGTTGCCCCTCTTTTTGTCATATCTGTAATTTTTGCAATGCACAGACATGGTATCAAATAATATAAAGGAATTATTGCTTCATGTCCATACACCAATATAAAGGATGTATGACATGTTAGCTTCTTTCATGTAGCTTTGTAGGCCCATAGTACTGTTGGTACCTTCAAATCCCAGTCATCCCTATTTACATTGCAAATATTTGTTAAGGCATTCTCCAAAATCTTATTAAAGGATTTCATTGTTTCGTTAACTTGAAGGTGATAAGGAGTGCTCTAATGATGATTTATATTAAACTCTTCAATCATTGCTTCAATTTTATTGTTAATAAAGTGAGTTCCCTGATCACTCATTAGTATTCTTGGACATCCAAACCTTGTTACTACATGTTCAAATAAAAAGTGTGTTGTAGTTTCTGCCCTGCAATCCTTTACTAGTGTTTCTTCAGCCCATCTAGTCAAGTATCTTGTCGCTATAATAATATATCGGGCTCATGATCTTCTGGATGGTGGATTAATTGGACCTACAAAGTTTACTTCCCAATTATCAAATACTTGCAAAGTAACCTAAGGTCTGAAGGGAATCTCATCCCACCTGGATGGTTTCCCAACTCTTTGACAAGCATCGCACTTCTAGAAATATTCCTTTGAATCCTTATGAACTGTTGGGCACCATAATCATGCACGCAATACTTTCTGCGTGGTAGATTTTCCTATGTAGTGTCCTCCAACAATCCCTCCATGTTCCTCTGCTAAAATGATAGGACTTTCATGCTCCATCACACATCTCCTTAAGATGTTATATGCTACTAGTTTGTATAAATGACCTGCAATCAACTGATAATATGCAGCTCTGACCACCAAATTTTTCGTTTGTGCAGTAGTGAATTCTCTTAGTGCCAAACTTGTACTCAAAAACTCAATAATGTTAGCAAAATATTCATCATCTATTCGTACTAAAAACAATTGTGCATTTGGAAAGTTGTCTTCCAAGTTACTGGGTTCTTCTCCATTAGTTATCCTAAATAAGTGATCAGGTCTTGCATTCAATCTTCTAGGCTTCACCATAACTTCAAAGTCAAACTCTTGAAATAAAATTATCCATTTGCATATCCTTCCCCCCAACACTGGCTTATTGACTAACTATCTCAAAGCAGAATGATATGTAAACATCTTGAAATGTTGTCCTAACAATTAATGTTTGTATTTTTGCAAAGCATAAACCATAGCTAATCCTTCTATTTCTATAGTTTTATAGTTCTATTTTGAATCTGATAACTTTCTGCTTGCAAATGCAATAGGGTGATCTATATCACCTTCTCCTGGTTGGGTTAATATTTCTCCTAATTCTATTGTTGATGCATCTACATGCACATGAAATTATTTTTCCCAATCTTCAAACACTAAAATCGGCGCAGTAACCATCTTCTCCTTCAAAATATCCAAACTATGTTTCATTCATCATTCCACTGATACTTAGTGTCCTTGTTCAACAACTTCTCCATTGGTGCAGTAATCTATGCATATCCTCTTATGAAATTCCTGTAATACCCTGTATGTCCAAGTGTACTCTTCAACTAGCACACTGACTTTGGTGGTGGTAAGTTAACTATGATAACAATTTTAGCAGGATCAACCAACAAACCTTGTTTACACACCATGTGCCCTAACAAAATCCCAAAAGGTGCGATGAAAATACATTTCTTGATATTTAATGATATCTGACACTATTTGCATCTGTCCAACATCAACCTTAATACTTCAACATGATCCTTCAATAAACTGAAGACTGTCCAATCATCCAAGTACACCTCCAAAAACTTATGAATGAAGTCCTTAAAAGTTGCTACTACTACCCTTAAAAAAATGGTTGGTGCATTTTTCAATCCAAATGGCATAACTATGTATTGAAATGATCCCCATTCTGTCGCAAATGTTGTCTTTTGTCGATCTTCTGGTGCAATCCTTATCTGATGATATCCTGAAAACCCATTTGTGAATGAATAAGCTTCTTGACCACCTATATTCTCCAAAACTCCATTTGTAAATGGGGTAGGAAAAGGATCATGTAGGCAAGCATCATTCAATTTTCTCAAAACTACACAAATCGTGATCCCTCCTTGCTTCTTTTCCTGCACTACCATAGGACTGATTCATTATGATTCTTCCACAGACTCTATGACATCTGCTTCTAACATCTTGTCAACTTTTTCCTTTACTTTCTCCTTGTATATTGGGTTCATCCTATAAGGTCTTTGTCCTATAAGTCTAGCATATGGTTTCAAAGGGATCTTCATCTCTCCTAATTATCCTGTTAATCCCTTCATTTCTAAAAATTTTGTTGGGAATAAGTTATTGTATTTGCATGGTAACTATGTGATCCTTTCTAATGTCTGATTATCCCAATAATCTTCAATACTGGCCATCTTTGGGTTTTCTGCAGTTTCAATGTTTACCTTCTTGATCTTCAAAAATCTTTTGAATCTAGCTTGGGACCTTCTTATTCCCATTCACCTTCAACTTCTGGAATCTGGATATTACATGGGTTATCTTCATTCAGGTCTTCCTCTTATGTGACATGATATCAGGGTAATAATTGTCTGACAGTTTGTTTCTTCTTATATGTTGGGACTATTTCAAATTTTGGTTCTTCAAATACCCTGTCTCTTACCACTTTCATAATTCAAATTTTGGTTCTTCAAACATCTTATCTCTTACCACCTTCTCTCATAATTGTGTCTTCTATGGATTCTCATGTTCAAAGGCAAATGTAACTATGAAATTATGTAGTATCTCTTCCTAGTTAGTAGTTTCCCGTTGTTCCTATTCTCCCAGGTACCCTAGCCTCCTTGGAATTCCTTCTTAGTTTGGAATAAAATGGTGGCCATTCTTCCAGTACTAACTTCCATTGAACCATACCCATATGTTCTGTATTTTCCAGCCATCATATTTGTTCTCATGCTCTGATCCAAATCTAATGTGTAGTAACCTTTTGCATTGAAACTAGTTATTAATCTTCTCCTTATGTGTTCCACACCATCTCACAGGTGTAGCTTTCAAAGAAATACCTCCAATGTTGGTGTAATAATATTTTATTTCTATAACCCTGTTCTTCAAATTTCATTAAAATTCTTCTAAGTCATTCATACCATAAAAAATAGGAGGCTCTCTTGTAATTCTATACCACCAACCCATCTTAGTGCACATCACTATTCTAAATAGCATCTCCCTCGTAGATAACTCATGTAGTCGTTCCTGCCATTTTTCCAATCCTATGTCAAAGTCTAAAGAACAAGAACCACTAGTCCCAATTGAGCATTCCATCTGTGCAGATTTAGTTGATATAATCTTCTTCTCGTGTGGTAGTTATGTGTATGTTGATTCTATCTTTTGTAAGAATATTTTATGTCACAGTTCCACATACCTTCCTCCTTCTTAGGGATCCAATAATGCAATAAATCTATAATCACATGATTCAAAGATCATATTTATTGTCTTCAAATTAATAATAGTATGGTTATCAAAATCCCAATCCAAACCCAACAGTGTTGGATATGGCAAAGTATTATCTACTATGTCTATGATTTCAATGTCTTCCATGATGCACACACCATCTAGATCTATTTAAATCCCTTTCAATCTTCAATTGAATAGGTAGAATAATTCAATTGAGGTTCTCCCATAGCTTCCCAAGTCTTTTTAAGTAATGTTGACTTCGGATCCTAAGTCTAGGACGATATCCCCCATATTGAAATTCTGTTTGCATTCTAAATTCTCAACCTGCTCCTCTCTTCTTCTGCACTGACTCCACTGCCTTTACCCCTTCTGTAACATCCCCAAATTTCACCAACAAGCCAAGAAATTTGACTTCTTTGGACATCTCTTAGCTCACACAACATTTTGTAAATAATCCTAAGACAAATAGTAGGGAAGACATCACACTGAAGGGAATTAAAATTAGAACATTTATGTTCTAATTCACCCAGGTTGGTCCATGTAACACCACCAACAAATTTCTAAGCTATGATAGTTGGTCAATTGTTCATCCCTGAGTACATATATATTACATGCATTTCTAATGAAATAGAAGGAAATAAAATATACTACTACCATACTAACTCATGTGAAATTGACCATAAATAATACATGCAATGAAAGCATTAATATAACATTGTAAGAATCACAGACATGCACTATAGACATCATTAAACACGGAATTGATACCTATCTTTGTATTGTGAATACCACCCCATTGTGTGAAGACCTTCCACTAACCTCCTAGCCTTAGACCACACACTACTCATCAGCTTCCTCATATAATACCCTCTATCGGACAACTCCAAGTATGGATTCTTAGGCTTGGCAAGCCTAACAAGAATGTCACACAGTTTAAAGGTGAAGGGGATTCTCTCAGGAACCACTTATCCACTGCCACAAACTCTCATTCCCCACATGCATGTCCCACCCCTGAGTATACACCTTCATTGTCACATAGTTCATCAACTGCACCACCTCCCTTCTGGGCCTTTAGCAAATGTGTCTACAAGAACCTTTCGTGAGTCTTCAGAGGTTTTATTTGACTCCCTCTAGAGAATTCATTCTCTAACACTTCTAATTGAGAGAGTTTCATAAGCCCTGAATAACTCACTCAATTCTAGGGCCTAACAAATTGCAAACCATAGGGTCTGACAACTTGTTTTCATCTAGGGTCCTAAAGACAAACGGGTAAGGGCAGAGTAACAACAACTCTAAAGTCAAAGTATTGTTCCAAAAAATACCAGCGCATAGTGTTACAGAGTGGTTCACGAAGGAATGTTCAATATCATCATGGAAATGGTTGGTTGTGTGTTTCGCTTCTATGGAGTGAACTTGTCGATAAACGGGTCGACTGTCGGAATGGCTAATAGAATGGTGAGAGCGCAGCTAACCTGCAGGTCCCCACCCACCTCCATGAGTCCCTCCCCAACAACAAGAATTCACACTTAAAATTGCATGTGCCCGAAATGACACATGTCACTCATGAAGGACGCCTCCTTTCCATTTGGAAGTCATTCACCCTTCCCAAAGGAACTTAGTATAACAAGTTTTATTTCCCAAACCTTAGTCTTTAGGAATAATAATAAATTATTTTGGACTTAAGATCTTGCTTAGTCCCACTTTTCACCTCTCATCCCCATCTCCCCTTACTCCAAACTTAGTGGAGCTTAGTCGCCCATAAATATTTATTCATGGTCAGTCTACACGCATTGAAGTTTTTATGTTGATAATATGAATATTTACATGTACAAAATAGGCTTCCGCCTCTTTAACACCTAGTCTCACCGGCTTAATAAACACTTAAGCCTATCGCCTATAATTGCTTGGCTCACTAGCCTACAAAACATGTTACAATTCAAGGGGAATACAAATGGGATCTTCCTCGGGATATTACAATCCTCCTTATGTTTCAGTAATCGGCCCCTGCAACTTCTATTTACACAAAGATCAACAAGAGATTTTCAAAATCTTCAAAAAAAGATGTGGGTACTTTCCCCGCAGATGGACATCCCTCCTATGCCCATTTCCTGTGATCCTCTGACCTGCATCAGTCCAATCGACCTTTACAACCCTACGGTGGCTCAATTCCAGTCAGTCTCCCATTCAATATAGTACAACAGATGTACCCTAGTAAGGTGCATTCTTGTCTACCTAAATCACATATTCCAATCAATCACATGATTATGACCATGTATATATTTATTAAGCAAAGAAACATAAAGGCACAGAACAAATATGGATACAAGCAATGCTATAAGAACTGGGTCCAATCCTTTCTGTGGGATTTCAAATGTCCACAATCAAGCCTAACTTGATTAGTTTTCCAACTGGGGAACTTCTGTTGGATTTACTTCTTCAAGAAAACATGATCACCCAATTTTAAACTCCATGTGGCTGTGTTCTTATCTACATAACTTTCTTCCTATCTTGGCATCCTTCAAATTCTCGCTTAATCTTCAAGATTTTCTTCCATTCCCTTGAACAACTCTGGCCCAACAACTTCTAGTATCGGGCTTGTTGTCTAGCCTTATTGGTGATTTTCATTTTCTACCATAAAGTGATTCAAATAGGCTCATCTTCGCTAGACGCTTTGATACCCATTATTGTAGGAAAATATAATGGAAGTGTAGATAATATTCCCATTAGATGGTTTGTCCATCACATACATTCTTGGCATCTTCTATCACTTGGTTCAATCTCTATGTCTACCCATCAAACTCGTGGGATGATAGGTTGTTGAAGTTCATATTTGTTCTAAACCCCTTGAATAACACCCCCTTGTAGAACTTTTTATGTAAATTTTGGATCTCTGTGAGGCATAATTGTCTTGGGTATGCCATGAAATCATGCTACTCTCATATAGAGATATCAACAACATTAGCTACTTTGTGAGTAGTCTTCAATGGAATGAAATGCTTTAGTAAGTTTTCTCCACTCACACTACCATGATTGCACGTGTTGGATTTCTTGTTCTCGGGAAACTCGTGATGAACTATTGTCACCACTTCACATTTCCACTCAGAATGGGTAATGGTTGTAGTAAACCGGTTGGGTGTCTATGCTCAAATTTCTTTTACCTTTTTAAATTTCAAGCATTTAGCTATGTATCCAACACCCTTCTTCATGCCCCGCCAATAATATTGGCTCTTGACTGAAATTGTTTTCTATGTCCCTGGTGTCAGTGCATACAAGGCATTACTATGCAGACTTCTTTAAAATTGCACCTCACAATTCAGAATTGGGTACATAGACTTTGCTCAGACCGAAGGATTACATCAATTCCCAATTCATAACTCCTCGACCTTCCTCATGCATTTGACTTTGTTGCAATTTTGTTACTAATTCCATGTAATGCAAATAATATTGCAAAATTTCAGAAATTCGGCTTTAAAATCCATTTTAACACATGTTAATGGTTGTACATGCACCTCCTCACGAAAAGGTGTCAACCACTTTGTTCTCTTTACCTTTCCTTTGATGCTTGATATCAAAGTCATACTTAGAGAGGAATTCCAACCATCTGGCACTCTCCCTAACATTCAAAGTAGGATGATCAAAAAAAATACTTCGTGATCAAGCATGGTCTGTCCTTGGCCCAAACCTCTTTCCCATGAGGTAGTGCCTCCACTTCAAAGTGTGCACTATGGATGTCGATTCCAAATCATGAGTGGCATAGAGCCTTTCATGCTCTTTTCAACTTCCTCTGGAGTCATAACATACAACAAACCCATTTTGACTCAGGACTCCACCTAACTCTTACATGCATCTATGCATACAATGGTAGCCTTTCATTCGATTCGACCTCAAAATTGGAGCATTGTTTAACAACCGCTTCAATTGCTAGAAACTCTTTCACATTCTCCTTCCGGCCCATTGAAATTTCTTCCTTCCTTTTGCAAGGAAGTGATGGGGCTTGCAATCTTTAAACCCCAGAATGAACTTTTTTGTAGTAAACCTCTAGGACCCACATGAAGGATATGACTTATCTCACATTCTTAGGTGTTGTCCACACCCTTTAATGGTCTCAATCTTTTCAAATCCGTCTATCCTTATTCGTGATATTATATGGCCCAAATAATGTATTTATCTTTGATAAAATGAGCACTTTGTTAATTTTATCATACAACTCCATGTTCTCTTAGCACTTGCAGCACTATCCTCAAATGATGCCCATGCTCTTATTCCTAATTTGGAATATACAAGGATTTCATCTAAAAACAAAGGGATAAACTCTTGTCTAAATATTCCTAAAACACTATCTTATTAAGACATGAAAACAACCGTGCATTTGTGACAACCTGTAAATGGCACCACTATTATGAACTTCATAATGACCATACCTTGTCCTGCCATATGTATTATTGATATCTTCCTCTTTGATCCTAACCCGATGGTATCCGACCAGAATATCTTTTCATCTTTCAAATGATCAAAGAGATCATCAATCCTTAAGTAGGATACTTGTTCTTTATAGTTACTTTATTCAACTCACACCGTTTCCATGCACAATCTCAATGTACCATCTTTCTTTTCACAAACAAGACTGGGCACCCTGGGTGACACACACTTGGGCATATATACCCCTTCTTCAGAGGTTCTTCAAGATGCAACTCTTTCAGTTCTGGCACACTCATCCTATACAAAGCCTTTGACACTGGAGCTACTCCAAGCATCAAATTAATAGAGAAATCAATATCTCTCTCTTTGGAGGCAGGTCTCTGTGACTCTCCTGAACGATCTCTAAATCTTCTAGACTCCGCAGATGATCCTCAATATTTGGTAATTTATCTTTAGATGCTTCCTCCATATGGGTCGCAAATATTTGACAAATTTCTTGTAGTATTTCTTCAACAAGATTGTTGAAATTTCTACATGTAAGAATCAGCCTCGAATTCTTCTTTCATTTATTTTCTTCATTTCTTCATCCATGCAAGTAAATGCCTTCTTAAGACAGTCTAGTATGGAATGGTGCCGGTCCAACCAATCCATACCAATCAAATTATTATCCCAAAGGTACATGTTCAACGTTTTGGTACTCACCATTCATACCCACCTGACATTATTTAACTAACTCAACAACCTTTCTATTGGATTTTGTATCTAATGGCAGACCAAATATTTTCCATGCTTGCTTCTTTGAAATTGCAAACTTTCCACTTACCTTGGGATCTATATAACTATGACTAGCCCCTCAATCAACTAAACTAGTAAAGGCATGGTTATTGATCATTCCTTCAACTTCAATCATGTTTGATTGAAACTTAGCTTGCTTGTTGTTGTTCTAGGGTTGCGTAGATCCTTGGTATTCTAATGCCTATTTCCTCCATTGTTTCTGTTGGAACATTGTGGACATATCTCACATTGTCACTGTGGGGCACCCTCTATACTTGTGATCCCCTTTACAACTCCCTAACATTGCATAGGTGGTTGTCTTGGCCTTTGTCCACCTACTTCAACCATCCTAGGCTCTCTAAACACTAGATGTCTTTGAGGATTATTCCTAAAAAGGGTGGCTTTACTTTTGCCTCCTCGGGTTTCTAAACTTCTCTTTATCTTCCCAAGTCCTTTGAAGGTAGGCTTTCCTTTATACCATCATATAAGCATTTTCTCTCCTTATGTTTTCCATATTTTTAGGATCATCACATTGGATCTTGTCACTTCAAGGAAATATGACAACCCACTCAAATATCTTTGGATTTTGGACAACTTATCTTGGATGGTAAACAGACATACTTCAACAACAACTTCTTGAATCTTCTTTCATATTCATCTATAGTCATACCAATTTGATTTCAAATAAATCTTTCATTTCCGCCATAGTATCTCTTAGTTAAGTATTTTTTTCAAAGTGTTTCTCAATTCCATCCGTGTAACATTCTTCTCTTGATATGTTGTACTTGCACAAGTTGGTCCCACCAAATAATCGATGATTTTCCTTTCATTTGATATTTCAATTCTTTCCTTCCTGCATGAGAGGGAGTACTGCGTAGTTGGTAATATTTCCTCATGCCAAGAAGCCATGTATCAACATATTCCTCCTTCCTCGGTGCTCTCCATCAAATGTAGGAGGTTTAATCATGTTCATTTCACCCTTCACATGCACCAGATCTCCATGCATTTCCTCGGTAGAAATGGACTTGAACTATTGTGTTCCCCTCCTCTTGGAGTGCCCTTGGGAGTGATGAGGGTGTCTACCAACACTCCTTGAAATTATTCCCTCATCATGGGACCCGCGGGATTCTCGACATTACAGCCACTCTCCCATCCAATTTATTTTCTATTATTTCTAGGCTTTGCATCAACTTGTTGAAATCTCCTTGTTGTTCCCTAGCTTTCATAAGCTTTCTGCTATCTGCTCGATGAGTCCGGGATCTTTCTCAGAATCCTTTCAATGATTTTCATCATGTTTTCTCCTTTATTCATCTCTTTCGTGCTCCATTGGAGTTCGACCAACTCTTATATGGACATTCGCCTCTAACTTCATTTTCCAAACCGTAAGCACCCTGCGCTCTCTATTTCCATCATGAAATTCAATTTGGTCTCTAAATAATCGCAAATTTAAACAGGCCAACCAAAATTTGTCGCTATCGAATTTTAATACTTCCAGATCAAACCAATCTGATTCAACAAAACAATATCATATTCCATTTTATGCAAGTAGGTCTTGGTCAGTCAAGAACCCCTCGGACTTCAATATCTAAGCCTAGTTCTATCCCGCAACAAAATGTCAGGCACTAGCCCATTTTTCTTAGCCCTTGGTTTGCATAACACGCATTCGAATTCCAACTCTTTATGATTTGGGTGTTTATCGAGCTCAAACTTCTCGGGCCATTTCGAGGATTTCCTTTTCCACGTGGTCCTAACATCATTGAATATCTAATTAGAATAGATGAAGAACGGTGGATCTATACCACCTTCCTTCATGCTATGAAACATTCTTCCTGAGTGTCAAGTCTCCTGACTGCTCTATCTGGGTTTACTGCCCATCAAATTCCACGGCTCTTCCGTGTTCCAATCCACAAATGTCAAAAACATCACATCAACTTTATAATATTTTCAAATTATGGGACATGGGTTGTGGTTTTGAGTAACCCGCTGACGTTCTTAATTCTCCTGATGCTGACTTGTAACCCCTTGGTGAAACCATGATTTGGATTGCAAGACTGCCTTGTAGAATTATTTGTCATGCAACTTTGATCCCCGCAATGCTCTATCCCCTCGACATATTGATAGACTGCGACAAAATTTAATGTGGGCCTCATCTAGCTAAATTCTTTGTCACGCTTAACTACCTTGTGCCAACACCAGGAGCACCACTCAGCAGGACACACGACGCTGATACGGGTCCAATCTCAGTGGGTGACATATATCACATTCTAACATCATTTCCATCTTACCAAGGTTATTAACTCATTTACACATGGCACACATGCCATGTGTCCACATCATCCATAGTAATGTCATCATGCCACGTCACTGTGTTGGACTTCAGTTTCGGATATTTTCACTCAAGACACTTCTGCTTTCCAACTGAATCACAAACAAGTTTCATCTTTTGACACGCCTTCATGACGGTTGTCCGATTTAACTCAGATCTCTGACTTGATTTTGCATCAACACACTCCATTTCTAAGGAATGTAGTATTCCTGAACAAGATAACTTGCATAACATGTGTTCCTTGCTTGGATCGATGGATAGGAAATACACAAAGTTCACTATGTCTTCTCTATACATGACTGAGCCAGGACCTCGGCTTAAAATTTGGGCACTTATCTCACTTTGTAAGATCGAAAATCGTGTTTTAAAGAGTCGTGAAGATAAAAAACCAAGAGTGATTGCGGAAACTCAACTTGCTCATGCTTTAATTTCCTTCCCGACCTCCACAATGTGGAATATGCTCACCCAGAGGGAATTGATATCCATCAAGATCCGTTGATCTATAAGATCAACGCATCCTAAGGGATTACTTCTGAAGCCCCAACTTACTCTCGCTTTTAATTTCCCCGCTTCCACAATCATTCCCCACTATCGATCTCCCCTCAATGAGATCTTACGGTCATGACTTAATCTTCGCCCGATATGATGGCTCAACTTCAAACCTTGCGGTTCCAAACCCTATACCTAGCCTCTTTGTCTCATATTCTATTGAACCTCTATAATTCTCGAGTTTCCAAAGAAGGACACAAGTTGTTCTCACTCTAGAATGCTCTGATTCAAATATTGACCCTCTCAACAACAATTTTCTTAGAGCTTTTGATTCCATAACCACTTATACTGCCTAATTCAGGCTCACAAGTTGTCAAAAACTGGGCTCTAAAATTCAATTTTGTCCATTTCAAAAAAAATTATTTCTCGAACGTTTGCTTCCACTTCCACCAACATGGCCCATCCTGGCTCAATGTTGAAAACTGGATCTTTGATACAATATTTTGTAACGCCCCTACCTACACAATGTGCTGTGCAACGCCACTTTGACATCTCTCTTTATCTCTAATACCATTCTTTTGTAACGCTCCCATCCAAACAGCTAGGACATCGCTTCACTACTTAAATTTAAACCTAGAATACCATTTTGTGGTACTGGACCACCCATGTCAGCGCTACAAAATCACCACTTTAACATACTGAGCTTTGATATCCGGGTTTTAATTGTTCATCCCGGAGTATATATATATTACATGCATTTCTAATGAAATAAAAGGCACAAAATACACTATTTATAATTAACTCATGAAATTGATTGTAAATCATACATGCAACAAAATCACATGATAACATTGTAATAATAATGTATGCACCACAAACATCATTAAAACACTGTAATTGATACTTATCTTTGTATCAGAAGACCATCGACCGCTGTAGACCTTCCATGAACCTCCTAGCCTTAGACTACATCACGTCATCACTCTCAAGAGTGGGTCACCCCGATATGGGACTAAGCTCCACCGGGTAAGGGAATCCTAGGCTAGGCTGTGGTTATAGGGAAACAACACACAGCCAAAAGGATGGAATTCTCTCCCGGGTACCTCTCACGCTCACTGCCCACTGATCCTCATTCCCCACAAGCCTGCTTAACCCCGGGAGGGTACACCTTCACTATTAAAATTCCATCGGCTACTACACGTCCTTTGCTTTGGGTTTCAACAACATGCTGGACAAGAACTCTCAGAGCTATGTAGATTTTACTAGACTCCCTCCAGGAGAATTCATCAACACACTCTCTCACCCTGAGAGAGTTGCTCACAGTCTCACAACCCGCCTTCTTTGCAAACCATGCCCAAAACCTATTTCTTCTATCCATCTCCTAAGACAAATAGGCAAGGGCGGAGGCAACAATAGAACTTGGGTAAGATAGAGTATGGCTCAACAAAATACTAGTGCACACAATTTAAAGAGGTTCACGATGGAAGAGGGATCAACAATGGTGGAAAATGGATGACTATGTGCCTACTCAATGCATGAGGAATGGTCGATAAAGGTGGTCAATCGGTCGAGAATGGTGAGAATGGTGAGAGCATGAGATCCAACCTGCAGGTCCCCCACCTCCTCAGAGTCCCTCCCCAAACAACAGAATTTAATTTAAAACTGCAGATGTGCCTGTGTTTCCACACACATGTCAATTATGAAGCGTGTTATTTTCCATTTGGAAGTCATTCCCTCTCCCAAAGGAACTTAGATATAATCATATCCTCTATCATTTAGAATAATAATAAATTATTCTTGGACTTAAGATCTTAATATTGGTCCCAATTTCAAAATTTCCTCGTGACCTCTCCATTACCCGCATCTACAGTGGGTTTAGTCCCCCATTACTTTTTCTTCGTGGTCGGTCTATACACAATGATGTTTTTATATTAATAATATGAATATTTAAATGGACAAAATAGGCTTCTGACCTTTAACACCTAGGCTCATCTACTTCTAATAAACATTTAATCCTATCAACTTATAATTTCTTGACTCACCAAAATTCTACAAACAGTTACACCATAATGTAACTAGGCTCATCCTTGGGGATATTATTACACTTCTTCCCAAGATTACACTTTTCTAACAAATTTTTCAATATTTGTAAAGAGTTTCTATGTTTCAAGAACTTTACACAAGATCCCAAAGTTTCTGCTACTTACTGCTCAAGGTTTTTCTTTGTTGGTCCGACCAAACAAGGAAGGCATGTCACATCTGCAGACATCATCAATTGGTTTTAATCCATGACGATGTACTCTTTTCCTCTCAAAAATGCCATGTCTATCTCTCCTTGAATATATCTTTATGGCATCAAACTTCGCCTCTAGCGTGAGGTTCTTTTCCGACCCACTAGTATTATATTGATTCTTCTTTTGTTGCATCTTCCTCTGTCTTAGCTCCCCATTTAACAACTGTCTTATCTCCCCATTTAGTAACTATGTTAATCTTCTTCTTGTCATCCTCTCTTTGTTTTCTACAACAATCCATTGCACGTTCTGGTTGGTCTGGTTCCACTTGTCATGTATCTTTATCAAAAGTGTTGGATAGTATTATGTTTCATGGTATGTTAAAAGCATGCCAATACATACATGTCATAGGTAGTTGTGGGAAGTCTCTAGCATAGTTCCCTGGTCTCTGACAATTATGACACACTACCAATACGCTTCCTCCTCCAAAGCCTCTTCATCCACAAACTCTTCCTCTGAAGCCTCCTTTGTTTCCCCGATTATCTTCACGCAATGTATTATAATGAGGTCCTTGATTATAATACGGTTTTGTGTTATTGTACTACCATGGTGTTGCGCATTGTTGTGCAGGATTATACTATTGTTTCCCTTTGAAATCAAGCAGTCTTATATTGTGGTTGTGTTGTATAATGTTGCACAGGACTACATTGTGGTTTTTGTGCATTCTCATACTATGGTTGCTACATAGATTGTCTTGTTACATGTTCATCCTGCACTCTGTATGTATCTACAATTCTACTCTTCATCATCTCCAAGGATCTTCATTCCTTGTCTTCGTGTCGAATGGAATTACAAAAGTTACAAAATGTACTCTTTCATACTATCTCGACATTTCTCGTGAGATTAGGGGAATGATAGTGGATCATGCCCAGGTTTTGAAAATACACAATGGTCCTCCCTAATCTAAAGGATTTGCATACCCAATTCTATATACCGCAAATAATGGACACTCATTCTTTTCATGGCCTTATGTCCTACACATGGTACACTAGGACATCTCTCTTTCTCTCCTTTACCTTTATTTTGATTCAACCAAATGTTAAGTTCTTCAGATATTTCTTTAACTCTTCCATAGTTGGATATGTATTATTGTACTAGTTTTCTTCTAACTATAAGGCTACTCGCAGCCCCTACTGCTTTGTAAATTTTGTTGCCCTAAAGTGATACCTCTGCAAGTGTGGTAACAAATAATTAACAAACAAATGTCTATGATGCATAACAATAATTGATTACTTCAACTTGCCTTTTAGTCTTTTGAACTTATGATCAACCTCCCAGACTGACTCACCTAGTTTCTGCTTAATCTTTGTCATTTCATTCATGAACTAATCCCCTAATTTTGGTTTATGAAATTCATTGATTAGTTTCCTCTTCACCTCTCGACAATTGTAGGTGCTCATGTTGGGTTATTTCCTTCAAGACCCATGTACCATTATAATGCGTATTCTCAATGTTATTTCCAATTGTGCAACCTTTTTATCTTCATATGTAATATGTTTTTCTACCCATATCTTCTCACAAAAAATTCTTTTTTTTAATATCCGGACCAAATTCCTCTCATAATTATGGTAACCTAATAGTTGAATCTTGTCCTGAAATTGTGAAGTTCGTTGTACTACCACCTTCGTGTGGTGTAGATATTTGACTGCTACTTGTTGAAATTTCACTTCTTCTACTAGACCCACTTCCTGTACAAAATCTTCTACCACAAATCACTTGTCGGGTAATCGGTTTTTCTTCTTCATATGAATTAGTCGCACATGGGGTTGTGGGTTCACACTAATTTCGATCTAGAATGAGAGCCTTCCCATACGCCCTACCCATGAGCTTTGGTTTTCCTCTCATATGTGGAGTGCAAGATATCCTCAATATACCCCATGGCCCAGATCCTCTACCTCTTCCTCATCATTGTCCAAGCCCCCTCATTTCTGGATAACGCCTCTCTCTTTTTTTCTATTCATCTTATAATGGTAGGGCCCTCCGCTGTGCGTCACACCTTCTTTCCTTATGATATCCCTAGTATATTCATCATCCATCATGGAGTCCATCAGCTCTTCTTTTCTCCAAGCTACTTCCAGAGCCTCTCCCATATCCTAATCTTTCTTATTGCTTCCCCAACCTCTATGCGCACAGAGTGATATAACAAAGGATTCCATGGTCATCATGCCTCTATATCATGCAGTAATATCTTGATCGATGTGTATGGACCAAGTACCTCCCCCTCTAGGTCCCTTCAAGAATCATGCTCTCTACAACAGTATATGACTTCATTGTTGTTGGCTACCCAAATAGCATCTTGTTTTTCATTGTCAATTGAAATACAAAATCATCTTTTACTCACTACCCAGTATGTGTATTCATCAGATTGATTGATTTTTATTTTTGTAAAGATGAGAGTGTTCAATGCTAATCAATCATGTTTGAATTCTTATCATTTTCGTAAGAATATGTTTGGTCAATTTTTTTATCTTTATTCATTTTCACTCTACACTATGAAGCATGAAATTGAAGTTTATTTTTGTGCAAATCGTTGATCAAACTCTTGTGACAGTATCCCTTTGCATGGATTAAAGATTATTGTTTTTTTTCTTTAACTAATCTAAGGTCTAAATAAGAAGATTCTTGAAATACATTTAAATGGAAGATCTTTGAATTATGTTGAAACAACCTAATTAGAATCACTTCCTACAAGCTAAAATCAATTTTAAAAGGATTGGGTTTTGATATAAACAAACTTATGAACTTGGATGTCGGGCTCGAATAAAAACCTTGATTAAAACTATTGATTAATATGGGTGATATGGGGTTGCACTCCTAAAACCTTACCTTCTAAACAAGCCTTTATATATAACACTTCTCCACCCAATTATTGTCATATCAATGACGGTTAGTAATGTCTTAATTCAGAAATCAATTCCTCTCACTGCTACATAGAATTTTTATAATCGAGTGGCATGACCTCAAAATGTGTTAGAAGTCGTGGTAGGTCGTGAGGGTTTCAAGGGGTTTTTAGCCTCCTGAACTCCCCTTGGTCCTATGGTCTATTGGAGTGCACCAGACATGGAGGGAGATAATGGTGGACTCAAATCCCTCGACTGTGTGTTTTTCATTTATTCTGCACGTTCATTCAGCCTCTTTCTGATGTGTAAGGGTTTGTCCATATGCCATGATTTCTCCATGAAACTACCCATGTCTTTGGCCACCTATTTTGAGTTTGTATGGCTACCTGGTTAGAATATCTGAATGGTCTCAGAAAACCATGCTGTCCCATGACGACGCGACGGGTAGGCTTGCCCAGTTCAGTTGGTTAGTTTTTATCTAGTCATTTAATGGTTTCAATTTAGAAGTGTCCAGGGCATTTTCCAGGACTTTTGATGGCACCAAAGCCAAAATTGGGGATGTTTAGATACAAGTCACAGAGGAATTCATAGTTAAGGCAACAAGCCTTCCCTGGGGTGATAGTGGTTTAAAAATATGAAGGTAACCCATATTCCATGGTGGTCTCTATTGATGTCCAAAAGGTCACAATACCACGTAAAAGGTATACCTTTAGAGATATTTAATACCTATTGGCACAGTTTAATGTTGATTATCAAGCAAAATTTTTACCCAGGAAGGGCTACAAATGAAAATTTTTCCACATACCTGCTACAATGGCGTTTCAAGGGTTTAGTTTGGAACTTCTACCCCTTATACCTAGCTTAAGCATGCAAAAATGTTGAAATTGTATCAAACCCAAGCCCCTAATCCCGAGACTAGCTTTGCACTCACCAGAACTTGTATATTGGTCACTCATTTGGTTAGCGCAGAGGACACTTGGCAAGCTGTTTTGGTAAGATATGAATTCCTACCCCCGCAAATTGATCCCACCATCGAATTAACGCAGGGTGATGAAGAGCCTCTCTCTCTCCCAAAGGTTCACCTAATTCATCTCATGATTTTTGAATTGAGATTCATTTTCAAAATGACCTCGTCATTTCACCCGATGCTCAAAAAGAGGCTTTTCCTATGACTATATTGGCACCCAAAACGCATGATTTTGTGTCAAATAAGCCTTTAGAATATGTCCTTAGTCGTTTAATAAATGGGTCGTTAAATATTGTTGATCCATCACAGTCTTTGATAATGAGAAATTGTAAAGAATAGGGTAAATAAAATAGGCATTTGCAGGAGGGTTTGTAAGTCGATCAAAACAAAAGAAATGGTTGAATCCTTTCTAGGATGATAAGGAACAAACATAAACAAAGGAATGATCATATGAGCCCAAACAATTATATTAGAAACCAGGCATATACAAATTGTGCTCACAGAGTATCAACCACAAGGGTGACTTTGTTTTAATTTGTCGCCTCCAGAACCTGCATGACTGCAGGACCGCCTGATCTAGCAGCCTGGTGATAAGAAAGTCCCTAAACTCACCACCAACAATTTCTTCTAATATGGAACCTATGTAGTGATGAATGCTTAGCTGGATCCGAGGACAATGCACGTCCCATACATACAAATGCCTTAATCAGTTATAAATCTAAATAACAAGATCTTGAGAGTAGAAAACGGGAATGGGTAAGGAATTACAAATGAAATGTCTCTAAAAACAAACATCCAGACACACAAGAACAAATATCAATGTTATTATGAGATTAGAGATGCACGAATACTCTTTTTCCAATGTTTAATTTAAAACAAAATTCATGCATTTTATTTTTTATTTGATTTGTTAGTTAAGCAATTGTTGTTACATTGCTTTTAGACTAGCTACAAAATCATAGATTATGTAGCTTGTATCTCTAAATTAGTTACTTATACTTTAATTGATTTAATTTAACTTTCATGTCAAACAAGAATGGGACGATGTCATATGTGTTGATTGGTTATTGAAGAATCATGAAGTATTTATGTTTTAAAAGTAGTTTCTATTTTAAACAATGCAAAATGTAATTTTGAAAACCTATATAACAAACTTTTATAAGGTGTTGTCTACATTACTGTTATAAACTCAAGTTAGGATTTGGTTTTAAAATACTCTATTTTTGAATATTTACCTCTATCATGTGGATATGAGAAGTATATCATTGTGGTGTTTAAATATTCGAATAGTTTGGATATCAGGAATAGTGAAAATTTTGGGAGATGGACTACTGAATACTTTTTTGAAGAATATAGAATCATCATAATTTAACCATGCTTCCACTGCCAAAGTTAAAAGGGTTTGTTTTCATTATAACATCTCCTGAGATGGTTCATATCTTTAAGTAAATATATTGATCATGAATTGATTTAAATTAGATTTATTTGTTTTGATCACCATGTTCATTATCATCATTTATTCACACGCTTTCTAACCTTTTTATAGTCCATAATTCAAATTCATACAAAATCCTGTGCATTGTATTATCTTGTAAATATCAAACCATTGAATTTGTTCATGTAATTTGAGTTTGCACAGACCTATTTGTTAAATGGAAATTGCCTCTTAATAAATAGTCACTTATTTCTTCACCTGGGATTATCAATACTAAATGTTTTCCTTTCTGTATTATGAATGAGATCTGAATTTTCAAAGTGAAGTGACTTTCTCTGCATTTTATATAACCTTTAGAATTATAACAATTGTTTACAGTAGATTTCTTTTAACAAGAGTTGGAGCAAGCTTTTGATAGGAAAATGCACAAACTATGCCTCCCCCTTTTAATACTGGCCAGTTTTAGGTTAGTAAGTTGTATTTGCTTTTATTTTTGTATTTTATTCGTGAAAGTAGACCCATATTTAATCTTAAATACTTTCCTTATTTAATATATGATTTACACTTCATATTCACTTTTATTTTCTTTTCTTTTCTTTTCAAAGGTAAAAGTGTAGATTAGTAATTAATCTTAGATCCATTTACATTTTTCCTGAGTTTGATTCTCTTTATATATGTAAACAAGCAACTTCTACGTAATAGACCAGCCAGAAAATAATTACACACATTTCAAGAGAGAATTTGAGAAAGAAGAAGCTAAGAGAGAAAGAATGCAAGAATTTCACAACTATAATGAATAATGAATAATTTACACATGATGTACTTTGTATAACCAACCAATGACTGAGGTGAAGCTAATGTGCTACAAGTAGAAGCTCAGATTTATCTGCATACACACCAAATTACAGGAGGAACTCCCACCTACTTCTATAGGTCTCTGTAGCATGTGAAACAACTCACACCTAACTGAAAGTGCTAACTAGCTCACTGGCCTTCAAGCACTCCCAACCATTCCACCTGGAATAGAGGGGAAGTGAGGAGGAGATCAGGAATCATGGGTAATGCGTTGGTATGGTGATGATACCAAGAACAATACACTTTAGTTGGTGATGATCCCAATGTTGTATGGTGAAAATCCCAATGCAGTATCTAGACTCACTCAACTAGTCAAACTATGAAACCTAAGAGAATATTCTCCTAGAGAATATTCTCCCATAAAATACAAGAGATTGGATAATGAATAATAAAAAAAAAAAAAAAAAAAAAAAAAAAAAAAAAATGTGTGTGTGTGTGTAAAGCAAATAACAACCTCTCAACACTATGGTGAAATGTTAGAATGGTCCCACAACAAGCCAAATGTTAGCATTCCAACAAAAGATACACCTAAATAAAATTGAGGAAAGAGGGAAACCTCATAGGAACCCCCTCTAGGTACAAATGTGTATGTAAAAAATAAAAACTAAATTTGTTAGGTAATTGTGTCCTTCACTCCCAAGACGGTACTTCGAGAGAAATGGAACTTCCTGAATATGTAAGGTCGCCCCTCTGTCACTGGTATGACAAAATTGTAGTTTCCATGATCCCCTGTATGGAAAGTCCCAGATGTAGCATGTGACCACTGTGCTTGTCCATGTCGAACTAGAGCTCTTAACTTCATATGCTCTGGGTTTCACACCAGATGACGATCGATCTATGAAACTCAATGCCCAACTCAATGAGAAAAATGTTCTTAGCCAATAGTTGATACCGAGAGGGGGGTGCAGAATCAAAGATCAAGTACAATTTAAAAACTTTTAAACTTATAATTTCAAACCAGATTAAATCATTCATCTATATCCAATGAGCAATAAACAATACAGTAGAAGAGTTACAACCAATACACCACAATACACTATGCACAATATATGAGAAATAACCACAAGAGTTATTGTTCATATGACACCCCAAAGGTAAGCTGGCGCCTAAATATAAGTGATGGATAAACTCTCCAAAGGAAGATACAAACGTTCAATATCAAGAGAGGGTTGACCTCTCCATCCTTGCCCCTTTCCTTCCACCTCCAAGAATATATGAGAGATAATAAAACTTTACATTAAATTAACACCATCAACCAACCATCACATAGAACCTTATAATGTTTCCTGAGACTTCTTCAACTTTTGCAATTCTTCACTTCTTAGAATACTTTGAGCCTGTAGATAATATAACTCAATGTATTCTCTTAAACTCCTCCAAATTTCACTCTTGAATCCTCCCAGAAAAGAAGTTATAGAGAAAATGGTAGACCTTATTCAATTATGGTTTATTCAGGAAAGAAAACTTGTATAGCATGCCCCGTGCTCAATATTTAACATAATATTATGAAATACATACAAATGATACTACAGCCCGTACTCTTTCCAATTCAATTTGTCTCACTTCATTTGGATTCTCTATGAAGACATTATGACTATTTTACCCAGAACACTTGGTTATAACTAGCTTCAGGACTACTCAAAAACCTTATCTTCCACAGAGTGTATCTCCACAATTATAGCGAATAAAGAGATGAAATTTTTACCACGGGTACCTTGATATGCCTTCTCAATAGCATAAAAATTTCACCATCTGAATCGTTCTAGAAAAAACTTTATAGTGAAAATGGTAAGATGACCTGTAAATAACATACCTTAGAACACATCACCAAAAGACTGCATCCTCCCTTGAAATTCAGTCTTCTTTACTTCAAATTTCCTCTGAAATTCGACTTATATCTCCTTGTTCATTAAAAAACTTGTGTGTGTTGAAAAATGAATGTATAATGAGATGTATTTATACCCTTTATGTCACTTCCTTTTAACATTAGGGCCGACCTGACACTTTCTTATTTTGTAATTATTGTCTTTAATTATCTCTAGGGCCGACCTGTACTTCCTTCTTCAATTTACTTTGTCATCTTCAAAAATTCATTTCTCCTCAACCATGAGGATCCATGTGACGTGCCACCTACCACCAGAAACAACATGATGTATAATATCCATCAATGGGTGTTGAATCTGCATGTGCATTGTCCTTCATGTCCAAATACCTTCATCAATCTTTGGGTCCAAAACCAATGACTAGGGTTGACATCAATGACAACAACCAATATTCCAACAATCTCCCCCTTTGTCATTGATGGAAACACTCATGCTCCCCCTGTCATCGTGATCCCAATTTCTCTCCCCCTTTGACATCAATGGAAAAGGGTGGAGTCGCTCCCCCTGAGTTCAATGGCATAAGGTGACCTTATTATTTGGGGTTGCTCCCCCTGAACATGTGGCACTCAATAATACTTCATCCTTATTTTTGGTCTTTGGGACTTTTTCTTCCTTGGAATCCTTTTTTGTGGCTTTTGTCTTCTCTCTCTTCTTCATGTCTAGGATGTATATGTTGTTCAGTATTCTTGTTGCAGTTGCAACCAATATTCCTAAGTTATTTTCTCTGATTTTACATTTTCGGGAGTCAAACGTAAGAGTGTATCCTTGATCACATATTTCATTGACAATGAGGAGATTATGCTTCAGATATTCAACCAATGGGTCTTTTCCTGCTTTTACATTTTCACTTCCAAGCTTTACAGTTCCTTTTCCAAGTATTTTGGTAGATGATTCATCTCCAAATGCAACATTTCCACCCTTTTTCTTCCAGCTGACAATTATCCTTTGATCTCCATTCATATGAGACACCCACTGTCTATGAACCATTCATCTTCTTCTTTGCATTCTTTAGCGACCAATGCTATTCGGCAATTTGCATTGTGTGGAATTTCTTTCATTTTCCATGTTGTAGTTGGTATAGGGACATTTGGCATAGGATTATCCTCCTTCATCTCTCTGCAATCTCGTGCTTTGTGACCAATATTATTGCACTTGTAGCATACAATATCTTGATCCATTAATGGGTCAAATGGATTATAATTTCTGTTGACAGGTCTACGAGCATTTCCATATCTACTATTTGCACCATTCATGTAGCTTGCATAGTTATTCCTTTCATTGATTCTATAATTGATTGCCTTGTGTCCAAAATTTCCACAAGTATAACAATGTCCAAGAAATAAATTTTGATACCTAGGAGTAAGTGATGTTCTTTGTGTTGTGGTCCATCTGGGTTCATGATCTATTCTTCTATAGTTTCCTTCATAATTATTTCTTTCATACCTAATGGGAGAGGATCTTTGTGATGTCTCATTCCTTTTGAATTCTAGTCTTCTATCTTGTTGTTCAACTTGTTATGGAGTGTTGGTTTCATCATTTTCATCTTCCTTCTCTTGTTTTGTTGTCTTCAAATTGTCATTGTATCCTAATCTTGTCTTGTCAATTGGAGATCTTTGATTTCTAAGGATCTCATCTAATTTTTCATTTCTTTTTTCGAACTTCTTCAACTTTTCTATTGTCAATAGTAGCTCCCCTTTTGTGTGATCCAATTTTGCTTTCAATTTCTCATAATATTCTAATTGTTCCTTCAAGATATCAATGGTCTTTTCAAGCTTTTTATTCTCTTCTTCACAACTACTCAATTCACCTTTTAGTATTATGTTTGTGTTTCTAAGATTTCTATTTTCAATTTAAACATGCTTCAACTTTTCAAGCTTCTCATCTTCTTTTTCACTCTCTGCATTGTCTTTGTATCTCCAAAAGGAATCAAGGTTGATTTCTGCATCTGAATCTTCTTCGGAAATGATTTCTTCTTCTTTAGAACTCTTGTGATCATCATCCTGTGTTTCTTGGGTTATGAAGAGGACTTATCCTCCATAATTATCTTCTTCATCACTCTCATCTGAGGAGATGTCATCATCCTTGGAGTAGAATCTCTTTTTATTGTTGAGGCTTCTCTTTTTATAGTATCACTTTTCAATAATATGTCATATTCTACCACAGTTAAAGCATTTGAGAGAAGACTTACCTTTGTATCTTCCAGTTCCCTTCTGGAACCTTCTTACGAAATTTGCTATTTATTCATCAAGGTAATTATCCTTGTCTTTTGTCTTATTTATGGCTTTAAAGGATGCTTCATTGTTTGGTTGGTCACTTTATGTACATGTTCTCATTTCATATGCTATAATAGACCCATGTAATTCATCCATTGTCATTTTGGTCAAGTCCCTAGTTTCTTCAATGGTGGAGACCTTAGCATCATACTTCAAGAGAAGTGATCTCAACACTTTTTGTACAACCAAGGATTCATTGAGCTCTTCACCTAATCCTATGATAGCATTAAAAACTTCATCAACTCTAAGAAAATAGGTTGCAATATATTCCTTTTCATCCATCTTCAAATTTTCAAATTCTTCTCTATGTCGTTGAAGCTTGAACTTCTTTTGGATCACCTTCGTAGATACTCTTGAGTTTGTCCCATACCTCTTTAGCAGTGTTGCAACCCATCACTTTGCTAGCAATGGTTGGTGCCAATTCTCCTAGAATAACATGTCTGGATTTTGAATTACAACTCATAAGCTTCTTCTCATTTGGATCGGTTGGAGCATTATTTGGGATTACATAGCCATTTACAAATGAGTACCAAATTTGTACTCCTAAAGTTGTTAGGTAAGTTTTCACTCTATCACTTCAGTGGGCATAATTTATTCCATCAAATATTTGAATCCCATTTGAAATGTGCTCATGGTCATCCATCTCTACTCAGGATTTTCCTTCGAGTGGTTAAGTTGTTCTGAAGGCAACCTGCTCTGATACCAATTGTTGATACTAAGAGGGGGGTGAATCAGTATCAAGTACAATTTAAAAAAAAAAAAAAAAATCAACTTATACTTCAACCAGATTATATATTCAGTTATATCCAATGAGCAAAGAACAATAATAGAAGAGTTACACCAATACACCACAATACACCATGCACAATATATGAGAAATAACCAATAGTTATTGTTCAAGGGAAGTAATGACTTCCAAAGGTAGCTACAGCTTCCAAATATAAAGGGATGGATAAACCTCCAAAAGGAAGATACAATCCTCCAATATCAAGAGAGGGTTGACCTCTCCATCCTTTCCCCTTGCTTCCACCCAAGAATATATGAGAGATAATAAAACTTTACATTAAATTATCACCATCAACCAACCATCACATAGAACTTGATGATGCTTCCTGAGACTTCTTCAACTTCTACAATTCTTCACTTATTAGAATACTTTGATCCTTTAGATAATATAACTCAATGTATTCTCTGAAAATCCTCCACGTTTCATTCCTTGAATCCTCCTAGAAAAGGAGTTATAGAGAAAATGGTAGACCTTATTCAATTCTGGTTTATTCAGGAGAGAAAACTTGTACAGCATGCCCCGTGCTCAATATTTAACATAATAATTTGAATTTGTACAAAGGAAACTATAGCCTATACTCTTTCCAATGCAATTGGTCTCACTTCATTTGGATTCTCTATGAAGACGTTATGATTGTTTTACCTGGAACACCTGTTTATGACTAGCTTCAAGACTAGTCAAAACCCCTATCTTCCACAGAGTGTATCTCCACAATTATAGCGAATAAAGAGCTGAAATTTTTACCACACGTACATCGATATGTGTTCTCAATAGCATAAAAATTTCGGCATCTGAATTGTTCTAGAAAAAAAATTATAGTGAAAATGGTAAGATGACCTGTAAATAACATACCTTAAAACACATCACCAAAAGACTTCATCCTCCCTTGAAATTTGGTCTTCTTTACTTCAAATTTCCTCTAAAATTCAACTTATATCTCCTTGTTCATTAACAAACTTGTGTGTGTTGAAAAAAGAATGTATAATGAGATGTATTTATACCCTTTATGTCACTTCCTTTTAACATTAGGGTCGACCTGACACTTTCTTATTTTGTAATTCTTTTCTTTAATTATCTTAAGGGTTGACCTGTACTTCCTTCTTAAATTCACTTTGTCATCTTCAAAAATTCATTTCTCCTCAACCATGAAGATCCGCATGATGTACCACCTACCACCGGAAACAACATGATGTATACTATCCATCAATGGGTGTTGTATCTTCATGTGCATTGTCCTTCATGTCCAAATACCTTCATCAATCTTGGGGTCCAAAACCAATTACTAGGGTTGACATCAATGAAAACAACCAATATTCCAAAACATAGCATGTATGGTTATGTTAACTACCCCTCTGTACT
>SNQJ01S0069045.1:0-25209 GCA_010110895.2 Picea sitchensis | reverse complement strand
TTCTATATGATTATTATTTTATTTTTTTTGTACTTATATATATGTTTTTATTTTTATTTCTATAAATTTAAAATTAAAAGAGTCCTAAACATTTTGGTGTTTTATCATTTTTTTTTATTTTTTATTTTTATTTTTTATTCTATTTCAAAACAAAAAAACAAAAAAAACAGAGAGAAATCTAGAATTGTTTTATTGATTGAAGATAAATAGAAACTCATGAAAAATTTATTAGCAAATGGAGACAACTGAATTGCAAATTAAATATGAAAATGTTTAAGCATATTTTCAAATCATCAATTTATTCATTCTTGAAAATGATTTTAGTCATCCTACTTTCTGATCCTCGGGATTGCACGAAGCGCGAAGGAGAGCATACTTATTGAAAACTAACCAACCTACTCTATTCTACTCTAATTGGAAATTAGAAATCAGTTACGTGTAATCAAACTTCCAGTGTAACCATACACACAGTAGTAATAAGAATATGTTTACTGTGAATTTCGCAAATGAAAATAAAAAATATACATAACTATGTGAAATTAACTGTTGACACTGTAATTGAACAAAACTAAATAAATAAATAAATGGATCTAACTTGGTACCTTCTTGAAACCATCTTTCAATAATGCTTTCATAAGCATAATTTTCACTTCTCAGATCATGTCACAACTCCTCATTATCCTCCTTGATCTCCTACTTGCATAATTGTTTGTCATCAGATGTGCATGCTCCTTCGAATATTGTTTCTTCTTTGGTTGCTTCAGGAGGAGTAACTACATCTTTGGTTGCTATCAGGATCTCCTCTTCTTGAGAAGAGGAGATTTCAGCTTTTGCTAGGATCCGAGTGAGATGATCTAGACTTATGCTCATTGAAAAATCATTTTAATGAAAATCAAACCAAATGCTAAAACAAAAATGAAAAACTAATACGAAACAAGTGCAAAACAAGTGTGAAATGAGTACAAAACCAAAGATAAACAAAATCAAAAGCAAACTAGTATGAAAGCATAAACTAATTCACAATCCAAACTAAGAAATCAAAACTATTTGTAAAAAATAAAAACACACCAAACTTGAACTCCTTGTGTCACTGAGACCCTGCTGTCACCAGGTTATCTGCTCGCATAGTTAGCTCATCAAAAATAAAAACTAAATTTGTATAAATAAAAACACACTTTTGCATAAAATAAAATCAATTCCACACAACTGAAAAATAAAATCTAACTCTAACCCTGTTAACACCTCCTTGGCAACGACGCCAAAATGTCGAGCAAATTAGATGATAGTAATTGCAACATAAATTATCAATCTGGAGTCATAATATTATGATATGTACGCAAAGTATATGCAGGGTAAGAGGATTTCTAACCTATGCTAATGATTGAAAAGAAACATGTTAAACTACTGTCATTGAATCTAAATCTAAGAAAGCACAAAATATGTAGAAACTATCCTAATGCTACATAAACTTGAGACTAAAACTAAATCTACGAAATCAAATGAGACATAATCTAACTATGAAAGCAAAAAAATAATCTAACTATGAAAGCATGAAATCTAGAATTAATCTATGAAAACATGAAAGTGTGTAAATTAAATCTAATGAAAGCATTTTAAAAACATCTACAACAACACACGACAAAAAGGTAAACAACAAACCACTATGAGAAAGTAAAATCTTGCATTAAAACAATCCAATACATGAAAAATAATGAAAAACACTATATCAAAACTACAAGACTATGAGTCAATGCTCAATCACTCTATTCTTCTATTCTCTATTCTAGAGTGAGGCCTCCTCCTCAAATGAGGAGAGAACCCACTTATTTATACATGAATAAAGATAACAAACTCATAATTGCAGATCCACTTTTCTCTCAACCTATCCCTTCAAATCCTCCACAAATATCTTAGATAAGATATTCTATCCATGATCTTATCCTTGAAGTTAGCTTGAATGATTATCTCCAAATCAAAGCTTGAAAATGAAATTCGAATTTGAAGCTAGGTGGTGATTTTTGACTTTGTGAAAATCTTCAATTATGCCTGTAGTCATCACAAAACTCATCCAACTTTGAAATATAGTGAAAATATGTTAATTTTCTAATATTTATTCACAAATTCTCTTAAAAATACTCAAAATAAATAATTTGGAGAATGGAAATGAAAACCCATATGTTTTTATGAAAGTGATGATAATTATGGTTTTATGGAAGAATGAAATGGAAATAAAGGTGACAAATGGTATATGAAAGATGAATAAAGTGTCATATTTTTCTGACCCAACAATAACCTTTCTTAAATGATTTCTTTTTGATGTGTCTGTCATGGTAGGCCTTCTCTCTTTCTTTCTGAACCTGCTAGTGAAATCCTGCGATAAATCTATCTTCTTCCAGTTCGACCAACTGTGCAAGCCTCTCTTGCACAACGCCATTGTCATCCATATATGTAAAGGATGCAATTCTCAGACTAGGAACCAAATATTCCATGGGTACAAATGAATCTAGACCATATACCAATTTGAAAGGGGTCTACATGGTCAGTTTCTTGCAAGTGGTTCTATAGGCCCATAATACTGCTAGTACTCTCAAATCCCAGTCATCCCTGTTCACACTGCATATCTTCGTCAGTGTTGTATCCAAGATATTGTTGAATGATTCAACTATCCCATTTGCTTGTGGATGATAGTTCGTTCTCTTATGATGGTGAACTTCAAATTCCGAAGTCAGGGCTTCGATAGTATTGTTAATAAAATGTGTTCCTTGATCGCTCATAAGGATTTTTGGGCATCCAAACCTAGTTATGATATCATCAAATATGAAGTGCGCAGCTATAGTTGCACTACAATCCTTAACTGATCTTGCTTCTACCCATATGGTCAAATATTCTATCGCAGTGATTATGTATCTTGCTCATGTGCACTTCTATGGTGGGTTTATAGGTCCCACGAAGTCAATGGCCCACTTCTCAAATGCTTGTAGGGTCATTTGTGGTGTTAAAATAATTTCATCTCTTCTGGATGGTTTCCCAACTCTTTTCCATACATCACAAGCTCTGTAATAGTCCTTAGCATCTCTGTGTAGAGCAGGCCACCAAAGGCCAGCCCTAAGAATCTTCTGCATTGTTTCTTTCCCTTTGTAATGTCCTCCTATGATGCCTTCATGTGATTCTGTGAGGATCAATGGTCTATCTTATTCCATAACACACCTTCTCAATATCTCGTTAGGTCCCATATTGTATAGTTGCCCAGCTATAAGTGAAAAATCTGCAATGCATACTACCAACTATTTCTTTTGAATAATTGTATAGTCACTAGGTGCCATTCCTGTTGACAGGAAATGGACTATCTCTGCGAAGTGATAATCAATTTTTCTAATGGCCAACAACTGTGCATTCGACAGTTTATCCTCCAAACTAGTAGGCTCTTTTCCATGTTCCAACCTCGACAAATGGTCAGGACCCTTGTTCATTCTTCCTGGCTTAACCATGATCTCAAAGTCATATTCCTGAAATAAAATCATCTATCTGCATATTCTTCCTCCCAACACTGGCTTGTTGGCTAAGTATTTTAGCGCAGAGTGATCAGTAAACATTTTAAAGTGTCCTCCCAACAAGTAGTGGTGGAACTTCTGTAGCACATACACCATGGCTAACCCTTCTCTCTCAGTGGTGGTGTAATTAATCTCAACTGTTGATAGCTTCCTGCTAGAAAAGGATAATGGTTGGTCAATGTATCCAGCTCCTGGTTGTGCTAACACAACTCCTAATGCAATAGAATATGCGTCAACATGGACATGAAACTCCTTACTCCAATCTGGGATAACCAAAATAGGCGCAATAACCAGTTTTTGTTTCAGTGTGTTGAAACTCTGCTAGCATTCTTCTGTCCAATGAAACTGACAGTCTTTCTTCAAAATATTCTCCATGGGTGTTGTAATCTATGCATAGCACTTAATGAAATTCCTGTAGTATCCAGTGTGTACCAGTGCAGTGCATAGCTGTTTGATTGAAGTAGGAGGAGGTAGATTGACTATAATGGAAATCTTATATTAATCTACCAACAATCCCTGCTTACACACATTATGACCTAACAACACTTCAAATGGTGAAAAGAAGATGCACTTCTTTAGGTTTAAGGAAATCTGACTCTGCCTACACTTAGCCAACATTAGCCTTAAACATTCAATATGATTTTGCTAAATGTTGAAAACAGTCCAATCATCAAAATATGCTTCCAGGGATTTATGTAAAAATTCCTTAAATGCTTTGACCACGACCCTGGAAAATATGGTTGGTGCATTCTTCAATCCAAATGGCATGACTATATACTGGTAGGATCCCCATTCTATTGCAAATGTGGTCTTGTGGTGATCTTCCTTGGAAATCCAGATCTGACGGTATCCTGAAAATCAGTCTGTAAAGGAATATACCTCTTGTCCTCCTACATTATCTAACACTTATTCAATAAATGGTGTAAGGAATGGGTCATGCAAAATGCATCATTAAAATTCCTAAGATCTACACAGATCCTAATCCCTCCTGTCTTTTTGTCTTGTACCACCATAGGGCTAATCCATTCTGACTCTTCGATAGGTTCTATGATTCCTGCTTCCAAAATTCTGTCAAGCTCAATTTTCACTTTCTCCTTATATTTAGGGTTCAATCTATAAGGTCTCTATTTGACAAGCCTAGCATCTGGTTTCAAAGGGATCCTCATCTCTCCCATAGGCCCTTTAATGCCATTCATATCAATGAACTTGGTTGGAAACAAGTCCTGATACTCATGTAGTAACTCTGTGGTCTTGTCAATAGTGGAAACATCCCAATAATCTCTAACATTTGCAAGTTTCGATGTCAGCTCTATTCCAATATTGACTTTATTGATCTTGATCGGTTGTCCAATGAGAGGTAGTTCAAATCTTGGTCCTTCTATGTCTCTTTGTCCTTCTATTTCGGTGATGTTCACATTCCTTGGATCATCATCTTTGGCTGCGTTGATATTGTAATAGCCTTGCAACTTCTGAAGGGGCACAGTCCATTCATCCTGTTCTTGCTCCAAATGGAGGCTAGGTGACTCCTCAAACACTTTCTGTCTTATGACCTACAATGCTTGATCTATTGTAGGATATTGGCTTTCAAACAAAAAGGTAGTTACAAAGTTCTAGGTCATACCTTCCCATTCTGCAGTGATGAGGCACAGTTCTGCTTGTAGGTACTAGTTGATAGGGGTTGTGTCCAGAATGTTTATGAATTTGTGCACCCACTTCTCTTGAGGAATGTTTCTCCAGTCTTCCTCGCAACTTTGCACATGGTGCTTCGAACAACTTTGACTTGTGTATCTAACTTCACAGCTTTCTACTTGCTCTGAAAATTGTGTTGTCATCAAAGTGCGACATTGTACCCAGTCCGTAATATTGTTTTTGTGTCCCCCACCATATCACTGGGGTTGATTTTAGGGCCTCATCCATTGCCAACAATATTTGTTGTGTTGGTACAATTTCTTCAAAGTTCACTAAGAATGCTTCTAAATGATTCAGACCATCAAAGGTGGGCAAGTTACTTATTGTTGTGCCGATCCAATGAAATTCTTGGGTTAATCTAGTACATATCCTTGTAGATAATTCATACATTTGGTTCTTACAGTTCTCCAGTGCTTCTTCTGAATTTGATGAACATGCGCTATCACTTTTCCAACTCAAATTCCCATCCGCCGTAGGATTAATGTAGTCCTGTTGTCTGGCTGTTAATTTGTATATGTTTTCTAGTTCATATGCACGGTCTTATTCTATGATGGTTTCTGTGTATCACTGACCTTCATCGGGATCCAAAGGTGCAATGACCCTAAGTCCATGTCCTTCAAATGACATTATTCTTTTCTTTAAATCGACCAAATTGGAGTTATTGAAAGCCTAATCAATTCCTAACAACGCAGGGTAAGGACAACTATCATCAACTATCTCAATGACCTCGAAGTCTGCAAATGTCCTTACATTGTCGATGTCCACAGGGACATGTTCCAATATTCCAAAGGGGCTTACTGCCTGCTGGTTAGCCATCCTAATCTTGATAGGGGAATAGATCAACTTAGGTTTTCCCATCAGTGCCCAGTTTTGCTTCGTCATGACATTGACCTCTAACCCTAAGTCGAGGACCACATAGTCTATATCATACTCTCCAATCTGAGCATTAAGGTGCAGTTATTTATTTGTCCTTCTCTTCTTGGATAGTTTATGTACTGCTTTTGTTACACATTTTTTTCGTCATCCCTATGACCGTTAATGATGTAAACCTATCTGTTGCCTTCAGAGGGGTCAGTGGCCTGAATTCCTGAAGAAAGAAGGGAGAATAACTTTCCCTGAGAGAATAATTTATATTTTCCTTTGTAAAAACCCTATTAAGGAGGATTTCCATAGGCTTCTATATCAATAGGGTGCAGAAATGCCTGATTTCTACAGGCTGCACTATAGCTAGATTGTGGAGTTTCCGCAGGCTGCACTATAGCTAGGGTGCAACATCCTTTGCACGTGAGAAAAACGAGTGTCCTCTCGATGCTTATACAAGGAGAATATTCTATGGTGAGGTTGCTTCTGAATGGTTTGGATCTTACTCACTTTCATGATTTGGTGGGATCATCCTAACCTCCTCACCTTATCCTCTTCAACATATAAAAGGAGAGGATCTCTCATGGAGAAAGTTAGTTGGATTGAGCTTGGGAAATTTATGTTGGCTTTCATCTTTTCTTTGTCAAGATGGATTGTGAGTAGCTATCATATACATAGTCTCAGAATCCATTGGAGCACGAAGTGTGTGGGAAGCAAGGAATTGTTGGAAGGAACCTGACAACATCAAGGAATTTGGTTGTATCTTTCTTCCATATTATATAATACAGTGGCATGTTTCTTTCCCATAAAATCATTCTCATTTTATTACATGACTCCTTGATCACATGTTTAATTTTTCATTGAATCTACTATTATTTCTTTCACTTTGGTTGGTTTTTGTCATTGCAGATTTGATCTCACAAGAGCACTGGAGCGAAGCAGGGACAACAAAGATATAAGGAAGTGATATATAAATGTATGTTATTTATTCCTTATTTGGGTAAATTCAATGGTTGTAACTTAGGGAAAGCGTCATGTCCTATATTTTTTTGTTCTAGATATACTTGGATCTAGGGGAATTGATTTGTGTTCGCACTTAAAAATTAGCCCGATAACAAAATTGGCGATGATACTGGGGAAAATATTGTTTTCCTAGTTTTCCTTGCTTTCTTTCTTTGATTGCCCGGGTTATGTTTTCTGAGTCACTGGGAGATCTAAATTGACTCTTTGACTTTTTAAGTTCACTGGAAAAACTTTCTTACATTTTATTTTTTCATTTTTACTTTTATTTATGCACCCTTCTTTGAGGGACAATGCGATGATATTTGATTTCCACACCCTACCTATTTAGAATAGTGCAGAAAATCCACACACTACCTATTTAGACCAATGCAGAAACTTCACACCCTACCCATATCTAGCCTACTGAAATCAGTGATTTCTGCACTGTGTAAGTCTACAGCCAGCGAAAATTGTGAAAATTTTGATTTTTGATGGTTTTTTCTTTACCCAGACCTTGGATTTGGTTTCAGGGTGAATTTTTGGGTTTGATTATGATCTATTTACAGTCTACTTGACAACTTTGAAACTTCTTTTATCCATCTTTTCTTTGTTTTCTTTTGAAAAATTTAGTATCTTACTTTGAGCATCTTTTAGTTACAAACCACTGTCTTTTTTTTAGAATTGTTTGGTGAAAGAAATTCTTTTTCTTTTATTGAATAGTTCATTTTAAAAGAGAAAATTGTTTGGGTTTCTTTGTTTCATGTCGATTTTCTATTGCTTTTAGCTATCTTTGAAACAAAAAGTTTTAATTTCTTACTTTATATTAGAATGGGGGCATCCTTGCATTTGAAGTAGTGAAATTGCATGGTTTTTTACACTTTTAATTTCTTACTTTATATTAGATTAGGGGGGGCATGAATTGTGTATTGGTGTATAGTCTCTTTTGCTCATTTCTTGAGAATATTGATATTGATACATTTAATTAAAATTTTGGGACATTGTGCATCTGGGAATTATAAATGTTTTCTCCTTCTCGTAATATATCTTTCATCGAAATGAAAATATTACATCTTCATCTCTTTTCATAACTTTCAAGTCAATCAAAACACCATATTGTCCATGCCATTTTCCTCTTGAGTAACAACAACCATAAAATAAAGAACTTATAAAAATTGATTAGACATTTTTCTATTTTCTGGTAGCAATCCTACATTAGATTAGTTGTAGGGATTTGGAATAGGTGTGAAATATAACTTCCCAAAGCTACAAACAAACATAGAATCTTGAGTTAGGGAGCGGTGAAATCCACTTATTACATTTTGTCCTGGGAAGCCCTTCTAGCATAAGGGTCAATCATGAGGTCGCATTAAGACTAGCAAAGTTACCCACCCTTCTTTTTTGGTCTTGGTGTAGAGATTGCGCGTATTATGGAGGTCACTTGAAGGTATACCCATAATGATGAGTGGAAGCTTTTCAAGTTGATTTTGGGCTAGATACCCTGCCTTTGCACATAGATCGGACTGTCGACTATTTCCCCAGGAATCACTATAGTAATTGGTAACCTTAGTGGCCTTTCTCTTAGGGTCTTTACACAAGGTGATTGTGGAGGGGAAAGTCTTCATAGTGTCTAGAATCAAATTTGGCCAAAATCAGTTGGACTCCTTGGAGGGTATACCCACGATTATGTGTGGGAGCTTGCACCAAGGCATAAGTTCGTTAAGCAGGTCATCAATGTAACTTTTCCACCAGCTCTATATCATCCCCTTCTTACTTTGTTCCTGCGACGTTGGATTTCATCACCAACTAGTGTGCTGATTGTGAGAAGGTTTTGTTTTGTTGCTTGCTTACTACATTTTTAGCATGTGCTGTTTGTTTTCCCTAGAATACTCTAGGTTGGATTTGTTTTTAATGGTGTCAGTTCTTGGAATGACCAATGAAGGAACCCATGCTCTGGGGGAACTTTTTTTTTTTCCTTCTTATGGGAACATTGGTCCTCCTCACATCGCTACTTTGAGCCTTACAAGTCTCACGATTGGATTGCTGTTGTGGTTGTTTTCCACTCAGGTAATCCTGAATGCAGCTAGTGCTTCTGTTGTAAGCACATTCCCCCAAGAACATCAACCTCATGTTGATCCTTCGCCTTCTTCACCAATAATATCTTCTTCACCTTATCCACTTGCAAGGTCTTGTTCCATTTCATCTTCTTTGTCGAGTGAAAGATCTGAAGCTAGTAAATTGGTGGATAAGAAGAAGAAGAAAAGGAAGAATAAGAAGAAGAATAATAAACAAGGATCTAAAATTCAAACCACTACCAGACATGTTGGAAAGAAACCATTTATTGTTGATCACGTTGGGAGTGTTGATGATGTCAATATCACCCAAGCAACCCGTAAAACCAGGAAACCTTGTAGGATTTGTAAGGGTAGCCATATTCTTAAGGATTTCCATAGTCTATCCAAGGTTATAGAAGTATGGTCTACACACCCTCACCAACCCATGTCATCAGCCTCTGAACAACATGTTGATGACCTCCCGTCAGCTAGTAAAAATACCCTTGGGAAGAAGAAAAGTAGAGTCAAGTTTCCTTGTAGGTTATGTGGAGGGAGTCATCAAACGCACCTTTTCCCTTGTATGGACACAACCTTAAAATTACTGGAAGACATGATTGTTTCACTGCCTCAACTTCCAGTTGCTTATCACAAGATTTCTCTCAACCCACCTGTAGTTGATGGAATGATCAATCTGGATCCCCCATCAGTTAGTCTGGTTGATCAGGTAGTTAATATGGTCACATCCTTAGTTGAACCAGTTGAAAAAGTGGTCGATCCAATCCCATCCTCAGTTGATCCCACTCTCCCATTAGAGAGTGCAACCCAAGCAGTAGATTCGTTTCCAACTATCGACCCTATTATCCCCTTGGAGAATGAAACCCAAGTGGTCAATCTGATCTCGTCATCGGTCGATCCTACTCTCCTTCTTGAGAGTAAACCCAATACTTCCCATGTTTTTCTCATTGATACAGACTCTACCGTGTCGAGGGGAATTCCTCCTTCTCCCGTGGAACCCCCTCCAAGTAATGAGGGCATCCTTTTTAATTGGGGTGTGCTAACTGGACCTCATCGTCCCTCTCACATTCCTTTACAGATCACAGTACAGGTTTGTGGTTGGGATGTTCCTCAGACGCTAATAGATGAAGGTGCTTCCATCAGTATTTTGTCCTCCATTGCTTGGCAAGCTTTGGGTTGTCCTCAGCTTGTGCCAGTTACACAGAATCTGTTAGCTTTTAACAGAAGAACCAGTCAACCTTTAGGGACCCTTCCTCAGTTTCCTATAACTTTGGGAGGGAAAAATGTCTTTATTGATGTCATGGTAGTCTAAGACCCATTGGATTTCACTTTACTCCTTGGGAGGGATTATGTCTATGCCATGAAAACTATTGTGTCCAATATTTTTTGTGTGATATATTTCCCTCACAATGGAAGAATTGTGATTATCGATCAACATTCATTCATTGGTCCTGACTAGATTAACTCCCTAAATGGTTCTTATATGCAGATGGTATTGCTCCACCACATGTTAATTATGTGGCATTGTCTCCCATGGCTTCATATTCTGATGATTTAGATCCAGTAGTTGACATGGTGATCTCTTCGGTCGGGATTTTAGAGCCTGATCTCTTTACCCCTATCACAGCCTTCGACATGTGTTCCTTCCAGAGTGTGTTTCTTCCATCAAGTGAATATCTCTTGGAGGCCATGACTGAGTTTTGTCCCTTGACGTAGTGTCCTTCCAGAGCACTGTCCTCTTGGAAGCCATGATCAAGAAGAGAGCTTTGAGTATGGTTTTCTGATTTCAAGTTCATTAAAAAATGAGACCATCTTTGAGCATGTTTTTATGATTTCAAGCTCATTAAAAAATGAAACCAGCCTTGAGCATGGTTTTCTAATTTCAAGCTCATTAAAAAATGAAACCAGCCTTGAGCATGGTTTTCTAATTTCAAGCTCATTAAAAAGTGAAACCAGCCTTGAGCATGGTTTTCTTCTTTCAAGATCGTTAAAAAATGAAACTAGCTGGGAGGATAGTTTTTCATCTCTGTATCAACCTTGTTAAAAAATGAAACAAAGCTTGTGAGCATAGTTCCTGTTTCATTGTCAAGCTAGTTAAAAAATGAAACAAAGGTCTGGGGATTAAACCTAGATTCTTGAGCATAGTTCTTCTCCTTTGTCAAGCTCGTTAAAAAGTGAAAAACCTTCCCCCTCTCTTCAGTCAAGTCCTTCATCTGGTATTTGAAGCTTCATTTCATTCTGCCTGTGTTGTTAGATGAAACAAAGCTTGGGAGGCAATGCTTCTAGCCTCTGGACTTCATGCTGAAGTTGAGCCACTAGCTTCTTAAGATGGGGGATAAGTACCAACCATGCATTGGGAAGTCGCAAGCATAGTTTTTACTTTGGTTCAAGCTTGTGTAAAAATGAAACCACCTACCTCAATCATAGTTTCCTCTGGTTCAATCTTGTGTAAAAATGAAACTAGGTCCAAGCATAGTTTTGGCTAGTTTTAAGCTTGTGTAAAAAATAAAATCTATCCCAAGCATAGTTTTGTTTTGTTTTAAGCTTGTGTGAAAATGAAAACAATATCGAGCTTAGTCTTTCTTCTTTCTCATGCTCGTAAATCAATGAGAATGTAACCAAGTAGAATTTTATCACTTTTTCGGACTTGTAAAGGTTATACAAAATAGGAACCCCCTGGAGTTCCCTTTAAGATATTTTAAAACTCTCTAAACATGAAAATATTGATGAGCGACTTTGTTATTTTCATGCTCATTTAAGTATTTGAAGAAAATGTATGTTGAGTGATAGTTTATCTCTTTTTCGGTCTCATCAGACTACTTTATGAAAAAGGAACTGAGAGAGTTCTCTTTAATTGTTTTTTAGACTCTCTAAACATGAAAAACCCCTAAGTTTTCTATCTTTGGACTCGTTAAACAAGCATCAAAAGGCCCATATGGGATCGAACCATGCCTTCTTAGGGTTCATTAAACATACTCTGAGGGACTCGTCTGAAGGATGAGTTTACATCAACAAGCATATGTAATATTCTTCAATCTTGCATAAAAATAAAGAAGTACTCGCTAGTAATGGTGGGGGGGAATTGGGAAAGAAATGTGTATAAACCTGTATTCCATGGAAGAGTCACTTTTGAACATGACACCCTTTCACTTGCCTTATGTCTAGGTTGGAAAATCTGCTTGTATCTTGATCATACTCCTTTATAAGATTACAAATTGGTCTGTGATCCTTGTTGTCGAGTCAGTTTTTCCAAGACAATTGTCGTTTCGTTAATATGTTCAAACATAAGTTCAACCCGAAAATTCTTCTATTGTGTCAACCATTTCTATAGTCCTTAATCCTTCTATTGCGTCGAACATCCCTGAGTTAGTCTTGAATCATTTTTTACTCTGTTCTACTTCAAATATTGTTACTCATTTTGTTTCATTGATGGGGGATACATTAAGGCCCTCCTGTGACGAGTCTTTTCCTGTCGACTTCAACTCATTATCTAGGAATTAGACTTAGAAACTAATTGCTACCTTGTAACCTGCATGCCTCAATGGAAGGTTTCCTCACTTTCGATAGTGGGTTTTCATTATTGACCCCTAATCAGCAGATTTCATTGAGTGTTTGACCTCAGCTCATTGATTCACATTTGTTGGATTGTACTAGTGTACCTTGGGAGTCATTAACATTAATGGTGATTTCCCTCGCACTTGTTAACAATATTCAAAAATGACCAGTAATCAAGTGGTTTCTACCATGTTTGACTTCATCACATGTATTCAAATGGTTAGATTCGTACTATAGAGGGGTGGAGATGAAGACCCTGAATCATTTCTCACAGATTCAGGTTGCATCGAAGCATATTCAGTTTGTACTATTGCATAGATCCACAGTGTAGTTTTAGTGGCTATGTTCAGATTTGAGTCATATTGGCATGGATCCACAGTGTATGTTTGGTGGCCATGACCTATCTTACTTGACATGGATCTTTGCATGTCAAAATTTATGCTTTGATTCATTTGTATTCTGATTATGGGAATGCCTACCTCAGTGATGATATATTATTGTATTGTATTTCCTTGTTTGTTGGCAGGTTTTCGGCCAATTGTTCCTTGTTCCCTACACACACTCGAAAAAGTATTTCAGCTATCACTCTATTCTAATTTCATACTTCGGGGGGCTCTCTGTTAAACATTATTTTCTTCATCCCTATGACCGTTAATGATGTAAACCTATATGTTTCCTTTAGAGGGGTCAGTGGCCTGAATTCTTGAAGAAAGAAGGGAGAAGAACTTTCCCTGAGAGAAGAAGTTATATTTTCCTTTGTAAAAACCGTATTAAGGAGGATTTTCGTAGGCTACTATATACACAAGGTGTAGAAATTCCTGATTTACGTAGGTTGCACTATAGCTAGATTGCATAGTTTCCGCAGGCTGCACTATAGCTAGGGTGCGGCGGCCTTTGTACGTGGGAAAAATGAGCCTCTTCTCGATACTTCTAGAAGGATAATATTCTATGCTGAGGTGGCTTCTGAATGGTTTGGATCTTACTCACTTTCATGATTTAGTGGGATCATCCTAACCTCCTCACTTTATCCTCTTCAACTTATAAAAGGAGAGGAGCTCTCATGGAGAAAGTTAGTTGGACTGAGCTTGGGAAATTTATGTTGGCTTTCATCTTTTCTTTGTCAAGATGGATTGTGAGTAGCTATCATATACACATTCTCAGAATCCATTGGAGCAAGAAGTGTGTGGGAAGTAAGTAACTGTTGGAAGGAACCTAACGACATCAAGGAATTTGGTTGTATCTTTCTTCCATATTATATAATACAGTGGCATGTTTCTTTCCCATAAAATCATTCTCATTTTATTACATGACTCATTGATCACATGTTTAAGTTTTCATTGAATCTACTATTGTTTCTTTCACTTTGGTTGGTTTTTTGTCATTGTAGATTTGATCTCACAAGAGCACTAGAGCGAAACATGGACACCAAATATATAAGGAAGTTATATCTAAAGATATGTTATTCATTCCTTATTTGGTAGTAAATTCAATGATTGTAACTTAGGGAAAGCATCATGTCTTGTCTTGTTTTGTTCTAGATCTAGGTGGATCTAGGGGGATTGATTTGTGTCTACACTTAACAATTAGCTTGATCATAGCTTTATTCAGTAAAGGATCTACCCTTCCTATCTCATACTTTCTGACCAAATTTTTCATTTCTTGTATGTCTTTCTCATATTTAATCAAATCTATAAATGTATACAAGAAACTGACAAGTTTACTCACCTCTTTCCGTCTCTAGGAGAAACAGACTAATCAAATGCCAAAGGCATTCCACATTCTATTAATTCTGGACGTGTCTTCAATGAAGTGCCTTGGTATCTCCCAAATTCTTTTCTTTCCTCTTGGAATATTTGTCTTTCTGTCTTTGCATCAAACACTTGTGTCTTCCCTTTGTATTTCCTAACTCCTGATTATTTTATAGTCTTTCCTCGGATCACTCTATCCTCTCCTATAACAACACCTCCTCTAGTGATAACAACGAATCTAGGACCTGCTCCGTGAGGTTTTTCTTTGATTAGTTGTATTTGGGGGTTCTGTTGAGGTCCCCATCTCTCCTAAAGTTTAGCCAACAATGCTGGACATTCCTCGATAACATGCTCGAAGACGTTGCAATAGCTGCAAGTGGTACAAGGGTTCTGACAGTCCCTTGCCAAGTGTCTTGGTTGTGCGCAGTTATAACATATTATCTGACCTTGACCTGGAGCCATACCTCTTCCTCTTCCTCTTCCTCGAAATATGCCATGAGGGTTGAATTTTCCTCTCCCAGGGGAATTATACTATGAAGTGCTTCCTTCTTGTTGTACTTCACCTTGAATTTTGTATATATCCCTCGACCTTTCTTACATGAGATCATAAGCCCTAGAATTCCTATCATCATGTCCTTCCAACTTATAGAAAGTGAAATATAGATTTGTGGGTGTCTGGACATATTTTTGCAGATAGTAACATTCACTAGGGCGATGTCGATTTCTACATACCTCGCACCGGGGTAGGGTAACTTGCTTCAAGGGGATCGAAGGTCCAGAGGCAAAGTATTCATGGAATAGGGGACAATGCTCCTTGTCATGGACTTTCAATTTTCATATGATACACCAAATGTCTTCTCTTTTATCTTTTCCCTTGTCTTTCTTCATATCTTCAACCTGCAGTGATAAACTAGTTAGCTGAGCCAAGATTTGACTCGTACGTGAGCTAGATTCTCCCATTGGGGATGATTCTAACTTCATGGCGATCTCCAGTGCCTCAGCTTGCAAAGTAATCGTTTGTTGCATCAGAGGAACTCTGATGTGTGGCAAGAGGGAAACAATGAACCATTCCTTGTTCTTCTCATCTGGGATCTAGAAACTCAAGTGGCCCGTCAAGGTATTAAACCTCTAATAAAACTCCCATATGGGTTCAACTATTCTTTCTTTGATTTCTATCAGTTTTGTAATGCACTATGACTCTGAATTGGGTTTCTTAAATTTTGAAATCAATGCATTCTTGATCTCATTCAACAGTTTATGTTGTGCAATTCCCTTAACAAACTTCATGTACCAGCTCAGTGTGCACTCTCTTAGGATAGTACTAAACTGAGCTCGTTTGATGGCTTCATTGGTGTTGGCACAGGGGTAGAACTAGGGTTCAATGCTCAAGATAATACCAACTAAACCCTAAATACCAGTCCTTTCGATAACATCTGCGAAGCAGATGAAGTCTCACCTGAGGTAGAGGCAAGGGTGGTTGCAGGACTCAGATGTCTGCAACCTTAGCTAGGACACAGATCTGTGATTATCTTGCTTACAATGCACTTAGAATCAATTATTCCTTAACATACATGCATTAATACACTTTGTCGAAAGCACAAAGCATCGCAGTGAATACTTATACTAAGGATGATTCAATACTTATCCACAAAAATATATGTTAGATTCAACAGATCAAGCACTAAGCATATTATATATCAGATCTAACGCTCATTCATATATCATCAACACAGAGCATAACTAGATCTACTTAATCACATCAAGCACTTAGCTAAGAAAGAGATAAACACATTAGATTGAAGCACAAAGAACTATACAAACAGTGATCGTGGTTCACCCCCACCCTAGGGCTACGTCCGCAAAGTCTTCTTTATATTATCTTGGTCAAGTAGTTACAACATAGAGCTTCAATGACCCTTACTTCGCACAGGACAGAAGATCGACACAGCTCGCTAGATCCTTCTTCTTTTCTCTTCAACACAAGACTACACCAAAGTACACTTAGCTTTCCATTCTCATGCACACAACACTCTAAGATACATCCAATCACACAGATCCAGTTACTAGCACTAAGCTTCCAGTTATACATCACTTAGATGTACTACATTACTATTACTACTATCTTTCTACTTATCCCCTATTTACATTGCCTATTTATAGGTTACAAAATGGGCCTAAATGTCGGTAAACCCACGAGCCAAGATCCCTTTCCCATTACATCAACCCAAAACCCTAAAATGGACCCAAAAGAAGGTCTTGCTTCCTTACTTTCTACTTCGTGTTGCGCTCCTTCCTTGGCAAGCTGTCGCAGTCCCAAAAGTGGTCAATTATGACCAAGTATTCTTCAAAACTTGGTCAAGGGCCAACAGGCCCCCAACACTCACCTGTGACTCATCCTGAGTCACTCAGGTATGACCAATTCCGCTTCGAATGCCTTGAGCTTGGATCGAGCGGCTTCAACCTACTACAGTGAAACAACCTCTTGTTCAGTAAATTCTTGGATTACTATGTCATTGAGTGGTACTTCCAGGCGTTGTTCTACAGTGATGAAACCATATTTGAGTTCATCTTCCTGGCTTTAAAGTTCAGTGAGCAGTTGGCATGACTTCTCTTGGAGTGGTTGCAGTCTTTAAGAGACTTCCATTACTTTACTTTGCAACGTGTGTACTTGTTGTTGGTCTATGCGTTGTTCTGTGAACCTCTTCATTCTTTCGAATGGGGTCACATACTTCAGCTATGCTTGTAGCACATCTGCATGTTTCTTTTCTTCGTGGAGTTGCACCTCTAATGTCTGCAATTCTAGATTCTCTGCAAGGGTTTCATAAGTCTAGGTGCTTCTAGTTCTTAGCTGCCTACATTCTGAAGCCAAAGTTTTTAATCAGGCGACTGCGCTTTGAGCAGTGGCCTCTCTTAGATCTCTTATCTCTTGGGGTGTCTCAGGCATAGTGAAGAGCTCCATATCTATGATGCAATGTTGAAGTTGTTGGATTACTTCTTCCATTTGGGTCACCTGCTGTGGGAGATGATCTTCCATATTCACTTCTATGATCGTCACAGAGCGCAGTGCTTTTTGAACTCTCTCCTGTACTTCAAGTTGCTCTACTAGCAACCAGTCCTTGCTCTGCTGTAACTGTGCTTTTTCCTCCTCCCACTTCACTTGTAAGGAAAGTTTCTCTTGTTCTAACTTCCTCTATTGTTCTCCATGTGCACTCTGTTCTTGTGCCAAAGCCTGGGTGGCTTGCACTATGTATTCTTGAGCTCGTTGAAGGTGAGCTTCGACTTTCTTGGCAATCTGGCATAACTGTGTGGGATCATCGACTGTTCCTGATATTTCCATTGTTAATGGTGTCATAGAAACTACTGGGCTAGACTGGAGTTCCTGCTGCACTTCTTTGAATTCACCCATGATCCGGTGGAATAGCTCCTCCTGCTTTGCTTCTTTATTTTCTGCGAGCTCTAGTGAAACATCATTCAATGTGGCAATTAAGAAGTTGAAATCATCTGGGGTAAGGGTAGTTTTAAGAATGGTCTGGGAGGCCTTAGTTTTCTTTCTGGATGAGAGATTTCATGGGGTAATATTCCTTTTCTTGGAAGGCTCTTCCTCATCCCTAGGCGGAGTAACCAAGCCTTTGCTATGTTCAATTTCTGTGCCCCCTAGTTCTTCGTCATTACCTCCCTTCACAGGTGAGAGCGAAGTAGTATTCGTGGATGTGCTGTGGATATCTTGGACTTCCACATCCTTCTTAGTCTTGCGTGGTCTTGGTGTATCTAGCATAGCTTTAAGGTTATCTATTTCGGACGTCTCTGCGGGGTCTGTTGCAACAAGGAGGTCTACCGACCATTCCTTGGTAATCTCCTCCAAGTCATATTCTGTCAGCTTGTAATATGACTGGAGTTTTTGTTTGTTCTCATCTACGTGCGATGTGATGTAGGTGAAGTGATGATTTGCACTGAATTTCATCAAAGGTCTAAACCTATGAAGTGTGTTGGGTGTAATGCATGGTGTAGACTGAATGGCATTCTTCAACTAAGTGTAGTAAGCATGGAAGAAAGCATTGGAATACCACTATTTGTTCATGTCGTTGGAGTACCACAACGTACAGAACTTCGTGACCAATGGTTTGAAGGGTTCAATCTCCAAAAATGTGGCTCCCTCGGGCAGTTCCCACGCGGTGAAAGCAATGAGTATGAGCAACCATATAAAGTGGAACTCATACCCTTGGTCCTGTGCCTGTCTACAACCAAGATCTAGCTAATTTATAAGGTATTTTTCCCAGTTCATTTGTAGTCCCTCCACGCACTTCCCTGCGAGGTCAACTACAAATCCTGTCACCTATGTAGGTATGCTTTTTCGGACTAAATTTCCTGGGATCAGATGGAAACCAAAGCACACTATTGCATTCTCAATGGAGGATACCTTGTAACCTCGCGTGCCTTTCTCCAGATCACCATATGTGTCTTTTATTTGTTGAGTGAGGGCACAATATACGGTCTTTCTAGGGTAAAATTCCTGTGGGTCAGGGCCCTACATGCTTAGCCTAGTGATCCGTTTGATAAGAATCAAATCCACAGTGATAAGATGGTCCAACCATAGGTATCCTTCGTGGTAGTAGGACAACAACAGTCTAACGCATGCATTGACTTCTTGATGCCTCCTGAAATGTGGAATCTTCATTACGTTGAGGAGGGTTGACTGCGCAAGGTTATGGGTTTATTGTTGCGGTACAATATTGGGGTTCTTTCCTTTTGTAATAGTGAAATACTTGTTTGGGGCTAGCATAGTGTAAACCTTGCAATCTCCAAAGTTAAAATTGCTAAATTTTAGCGCGGTGAGCTTCTCCTAGTCAGCATGAACTGTGCACACCCTTTTTGGGAGGTACGTCATGACTACAACATAGTCAAAGTCTTTGGGTATAGTGTCTTGATTCTTTGGTCCACTTAATGGTGGGATATATTTAGACAAGATGCTTGCGATCATCTTCATAGTGGCGAAGTCATTTCCAAGCTTAGATCATCTTTTCGAAGGTGGTCCGGATTGTCCTGCTCGAGCAGTGGAGGGGGAAGCTGGAAATGCACCCGAGGACGATGCCTGTACGCTTGTAGACATTCTGCATTCTAACATGACTCTCTTATTAATTAAATCAATTAGAACTTCTTCAATAATTTTCTCAGCAGTGTTGAGCTCATTCGACATACAAACTTGGGTCAACTAGCTCGGGTGCAATAGGAATTCAGAGACTACAGTGAATAGTAAGGCAATGATCTCAGGGTAAGTAAATCTTCAGGGTTCACACTCAGATTCTCAGTTAGAAAAAATTATTATCGGTGCATGGTGTGATGGTTTAAGTAGGAAATCTTAGCAATGGTCTTCTTGCAACAGACATGGGGCCTTCATTAACTCCATTCTATCCATTCTAGTGCTATCCAATGGTCTAGTGGTAACCCATAACTTCTTTTCGATCCATTCAGAGTGACGGTCAAATGGGTATATCGGTTCCAACGACTATATTGCTTCGTCATGGCGAAGTAATCTATGTCGTTGTTCTGATATCTCGGCAAAGCTCCAATTCTACAATTCTTCTTGCTATGAAGTGTCCTCTAGAACCTCTTGTAACCTTATAGTATTAGCCCTTTTCTTTCTTAACTTCCTAGCCTTCTTCCCAATGAGCTTCGTCTCAATAATTATTTTACCATTCTGATGTTTATCTTCTGTGGTCTTAGATACTTCGCACTGTTGAAAGTCTTTCCTAGGGTTCCTTGATAATACTTCTTCTGTATCAAAAATAGGTAACTCAATCTTCTCCAGATCCTCAAGTGTTCTCTTAGCTTCAACATCGGAGTTTCTAATATTGAATATCTTCAATCTTCTCTTTTGTTCTTCAATCAAGTGCGTGATCCTTTGGTCATAAAGTATTTTAATTCTTGCTTCTTTTGTTCCAAATTTTTTTCTTCTTCTTTTCGTCTGGCTTGTTTTCTATCAATCCAAGGTTTTATCACTCCAAGAAACCCTCTGTGGTTGCAGACCAGAGGTGCTTGGTAACTTCAAGTAAAATGTTTTTTGTGTTTTGTGGAGATTGATCAGTGGGATAACTCAATTCAAGCATAGTATTCAGACAGTCAAGATGATAAACAAATGAACCAGTGCTCTCATGGATTGATAATCAGTAAATAAACTTAAGTGGGCGAAGAACAAATTGCTCATAAACCAGTACACAATGTAGGATTTAATAAGAAATGAAGAAACTATTTATCAAGCTATGAGACAAACAATGAGATAACAGTCATTCAAGGCTAGACAACTCAGATAAAAGTACAGAAAGAAGGTGGAAAACTGATATCAAAAGAGAAAGAAAACTGTGATTTAGAATTAGCATCAATGGGCATGTTACATATGATATTACGTATCTAAAACTGAACCCTCTCTTGGTCTTCAGAATATAGCTTTATAGCTTTTACAATTTGTTCGAGATCCTAAAAATATATGGATCTGTTTTGCTAAAAATGGTAAAGAAAACTAATTTACATAATTGTAGAGATAAATCCTCAAAATGAGGGTGATCTTCATGTCCTAGTCCAATATCTGTTCGAACAGTTAGTGAAGTGATGACTAGCCTTCCAAAGCTCCTCCATAAGATTTACACAAATTCAGATTTGAAACATTATTCATTCCTAATACTACGCCTTCAAAAATGACCAAAAATGACCAAAGACTCCTCTTTTGACTTGTCTTTCCCAAAATAGCCTTTGGATTTGATGGAATAATCCACCACACAATGTCCAAAGGGTTTCATTTTATTTGATTCGAAAATTCCGGATCACGGGCAAAATCATTGATATTACGGCGTTCACGGGCTTTCCACTGACACATGGCGTAAAGTAGCTTCCCATTATTTGTTGAAGCGCGCCACTTTCGATAACGGGTAAAATTTCCGCCCGCACGTCGCGGATAGATTCAAGAGTGAATTTCTAGGTCATGAAAATAAATTTCACATGTGAATAATTCGATCGACATATAGAGAATCTCATCTCGATGGTGTTGTCGGATATTAATTTGGAGCTCAGGAAGGGATCGTGCCTTCAAGTTCAAGTGTCATTTTTCCATTCGCAATTAAAAAACTCTAAACCTTTGTGAACAATGTTTGATATGGAAACAAAGACTTGATTTGATGTTATAGCGAGGAAGTTACAACCTGTTGAAATTTGTTGATAATTTACGGCTTTCCTCGGTGCCTCTTGGTAAGCCCACGATTGGTACTTGAAGTATGCACTTCTGATGTACTTTGAAGACCCGTCTTAGCTTGTTGAAAGCATGTATCTTTGACAGCGCGCCATCTTAGAACTGATTTTAAGAACCTTTAAAGATTTGACACTTTCAACGGTAGCCGTAATGAAACGATCTCATAGGCGGTGAAGTGGGCACTTTCCACGGCGCGCCGTGAAACCATTGAAAACAAGTTAGGCGTAGGTAAAAAATGACCAAGAAGACTTTTGTCAAAATTATTTCTAAGTCAAACCAAAATCTAAGATTTTGCAGCTAAAAGACTCAAAAATAATTTGGGAAACCATCGATGGTGTTATCCACCATAGAGACGACCAAAGATAATGGTGCTATTTTGGGAGTTAACATTCAGCTCCAAGCGGGATGGGCATTTTCCACTGTGAGGTGACCAAGAACCCTAAGTGGTTCAGTAGCCCAACTGGCATTGGGCATGGAGTCATTCAGTCTCTTTTGGTGGTTTAGGCGAGCACACACACGGGCTCGCCTAAAACACCAAAAACATAAAACTTTTAAAAGTAGAAGCCCGGATGAATCTTGATTATATGCAAAAAGAATATCTCTTTTCTCTTTTCTGTACTTAAATTTCTTGGCTGACTACTCCACAGGGAAAGCTCCTTTAGAGGAACTAGAATTTCTTGATGAAAGCGGGGAAAGCCATCTGCGTCCACAAATATCTCTTTACTTATTTGTTATATCAAGCTACGGAGGAGCATCTTGATCAACATTGCTCTGTCAGGCTAAGGGTCTGTAAGCGTATTTGGAAATTCTTAAGCGAGAATCCCGCAGGTTACATGCCCATGGTGAAACGCCAATGCTGGGTTGTTCATGCCATCTTGGGCCTTGTTCTTTAAAATTATAGGTGCACATTTTCCAACAGGGATGTCACAAGATTCCGAAACTTTACTAGTCTTTGATGTAGATGATCCAGACGGTTGATGGAGTAAAGAAAACATCTTGAAAACCTGTTTCTTCTTCAATTGGTTTTATGCATTTCTGTGCCTTAAAATATGGAGATGATAAATGAAAATGAAGAGACACTTCCCTCACAATTTGAGTCAATGAAGTCGTGGTGGCTTATGAGTCCACCACTAGAACAAAATAACTACGGCAAATATGAAGCGGACCACAACAATGATAGTGTTCCGTGCTTCCTTGAGGGGGCTGTGAAAGTGCTGCTCACAGGTTATTTGATGTTCTGGAGCTTATCTCCATTATCAGTTGTTGAAAGACTAGAATTTACTTGCTTAGGTTTAACAAAACCGGTACGAGTAAAGGAAACAAGCATTACGAGAAAAACAAATAAGACAAGTAATTCATCAAAGGTTTAAGCGCTACGCAAAAGAGTGTCGAGGGACTTTACAAGGCAATGTTTGCTCACGATCGGTTATGCAAAAGATGGCTTTCAGTGCCTTGATACCACCTTAATAATTCGTGACAAGCGTTGAAGGTAATTGCCTTCTAGGTTCTCTAAGGAAGAAGCAACTTTATTTTGCTTATTTATGAGATCAAAAATGAAAAGATCTAACTGTTTGCATGGAAAGCTTATTCCTCTACCTATCTACTCCTACACTAACCTTCGGCGGGCGACATGATCGGTAACCTTTGGACTTCAATCTGACCATGTTAGATTGTGATTTCTGAGGGCATCTTCTTTGAATCTTGATCCCATGATAACAAATACCATATCATGTAGAAGAAATGTTTGAGCAGATGAATAAAATGAACTTCTTTTGACATAAATATCTTAACATTCCTTAGTCTTTGAAAGAGAATCCAGCAATCGGCCGTAGGGTCATGAAAAACATGATGAAATACCTCTTGAAGGTACACTCCAATGGCCCGTATTCTGTTGCTCTTAATTCCCTTCACCGAGACTCATTGATGAATGGGTGTTATTTGGATCTTTATTTGGGAGGAACATATCTACGATAGGTTGCTGATACGGATGATTCAGTTCTTCATGGTTGGACCTTCCTTAGTTTGTAAATCCAGGAAGTTGAGAGCTACTTATTGCTATGTACATAGGTAGTCCAACCTACTGCTATAGATCAAAAATTTCAATTTAGATCTATCATTACAGTTTCCCCTACATCATCTTTAAAAACTTTTTCAAGGGAACAATTTGGTCGGCATGTAGTGAGTGGTAGATGCATGTGGTATCTTGTTAGCTTATCCTCTTATAGTCATCCTGGGAAGACTACTATCTCTTGATCATGGTGAGAGATATTTTCTGTTGCAACAAATTTATCATGAGTATTTTGATCTTCATTCAATAAATAAAACTCATTACATCATTGAGGATAGAGAAGATCAATTGGAAATATTCCTTCACAAAACACATGGAAGGCCTCATGAAAATCAACCAATGAACTGACACTTGCATTAGCCAAAGACCGATACCAATCATGGGCAATCCATTCTAATGAAAAACAAAAGAGCCGGATCTGAACATCCTAAGTGCACTACGCAGCAGTGCATGTAGTCATGAAAGTCCGACAAATGTTCAGTTGGTACCTCCCAATCTTCACCTCGAAATCCAGGAAGGCTATTTTCCCATTCATCTTTAGCGGTGCCAGTTAGGAAAGCCGTGATACTTGAAAAATCCGCGAGCGCACATACCTCTTAGCTAAGATTACATTTCGTAATGCGTCTAGTGGAGTCCTGCGGATTTTGAACAATGGAGTAGCCGAATTGGATTTCCTCATGGTCGCCGGATAGATGATTACAACAGATGAGTGTCATCATATACATCATCCAAAATAGATACGCTTGTCGTTCTCCATCATCAAGAAATAGATCTGCTTGTCGTTCTCCCAGGAAGATAAGCTTCTGAACTCGCTCCCCGGCAACGGCGCCATTTTGTTATCACTCCAAGAAACCCTCTGTGGTTGCAGACCAGAGGTGCTTGGTAACTTCAAGTAAAATGCTTTTTGTGTTTTTTGGAGATTGATCAGTGGGATAACTCAATTCAAACATAGTATTCAGATAGTCAATATGATAAACAAATGAACCAGTGCTCTCATGGATTGATAATCAGTAAATAAACTTAAGTGGGCGAAGAACAAATTGCTCATAAACCAGTACACAATGTAGGTTTTAATAAGCAATGAAGAAACTATTTATCAAGCTATGAGCCAAACAATGAGATAACAGTCATTCAAGGCTAGACAACTCAAGTAAAAGTACAGAAAGAAGGTGGAAAATTGATATCAAAAGAGAAAGAAAACTGTGATTTAGAATTAGCATCAATGGGCCTGTTACATATGATATTCTGTATCCCAAAACTGAACCCTCTCTTGGTCTTCAGAATATAGATTTATAGCTTTTACAAGCTGTTCTCAGATCCTAAAAATATGGATCTGTTTTGCTAAAAATAGTAAAGAAAACTAATTTAGACAAATGTAGAGATAAATCCTCAAAATGAGGGTGATCTTCATGTGCTGGTCCAACATCTGTTC
>SNQJ01S0069043.1:59609-96051 GCA_010110895.2 Picea sitchensis | reverse complement strand
AAATAAAAATATTTTTAGAATTTAAATTGCTGAAAATTTATTTCCTTTTTTAGGAAAATCGAAATTGGAATTTTTTTTCCATTTATGGCAATTCCAAAATTCAAATTTTATAATTGTAATAAATGATTTTGACTTTTGGGAAGAGATCTGATTTGTCCCAACTAGATATTGGACTATGACACTTGTATGAGAAATAGAATATTTTATATTGATTGCAGGAGACAAAGGGGACAACCATGTTAAATTTTAGCTGACCATGACTCCATGAGAGGGGAACATGTTGGAACTACCTCTAGGCTGATTTTTACAAGTGGAAAATCAGGGAATTGGCCACTGGAAGCCCCTGAAAATCAGGGATTTAGAAAGCTGCGAAAATTCCCAAAGGAGGGAAAAGACCTAGGCAAATGGATAAATAAGCATATGTGAGGAGGCAGGATGCTGCCAAGTATGATGGAAAGGAAAACTATTGATTTTTTCCTTGTTGTTATGAACACTGAATGGGTTTAAGGCAAGGGGGAGCTACTGGTTCAAAGGATATTGTCGAAGAGGGGTTTCCAAGTTTTCCCTCATGGACTCATGGTCAGGCTAGGGGGTGAACCGTGCAAGTGATCTTGGCTGCTCGTTTCAATGGTTGGGAGGAACGTGGTTGTTCCCTTTGTTTTTCCACGAGTTTAGTTCAGATATGCTACTCTAACCCCTACCTGTTCGAATGATTTTATATCTATGGTACTGAACATGTTAAATCTGTAGTGAAGTAGTTCCTAGTTGTCTATTTTAAATAATCATATAATTGTTTTGTGTTATTTCCTGTACCGAATTTCAGTATCTTTGTCTCTGTGGAGTGAATTGGTTATGGATATAGTGAAATCCTTCAAGTTAGCATGCATCCAAAAACATAGACAAAGGTTGTTCGATGAATACAGTCTACAACTACCTTCCTAATTTTAAATCTGTTGAGCAAAAGGAAAATTGATTTGCTTGTTTAGTGTAATTTGTAGCCGAGCGTATCATTCCCTATGGCGAAATTATATCTCTGTAGATAACTAGTATACAGTGAACCTTCACTAATAAGTATACAAGTTCAAACTATAGGAAAATATATTCTGCAACACTAAGATTATGTTCGACATACATGTAGACCTGTATAGGTATAATATGAACAGAGACATATTATATAATGGGTAATATTTATAAANGCAGGAAAATAGTCCAGCAAAACCCACAGACCCCAATACAGAAGCGTTGGAGCATAGATACTATGGTATGGTTTAGTAGTATCAGCGCCGGAACAAACCGACTTAATTCTGGTGTGAGGTCGACCAAATGCTAGATTAATGGCTGGAATAGGAACATAAGTCAAAATATAAATTACATAGCGTGTCTACGGTGTAATGTGTAATCCACGACAAGTTAGGGTATATGATATGAATGAGTAAAATAAAATACATGAGGGAAAACAATCACGAGTGGCGAAAGCGAGGCTCAGGCTAAACTCCTACCATTTCCATTTTATTTGTATAACAAAAATAAGTGCACAAACTTCAACAAAACTCGAAGGTTTTTTAATACAAGCGCACAGTACCAGTGGGAGCGAACCTCCCTTAACCACAGTACTTCTGTGCTAGCTATAGGTGCATTACTATACATGGTTAAATCATTTTTGAGATGACTGTGTAATTGATTATGGGAAATTAACTAGAACAAATCAAGAAACAAAATTCAACATTAATTCTAGGAAATTAACTAGAACAAATCAAGAAACGAAATTCAACTCTGTTTGACAAACCGAACTTTCGGAAAAATTTAGAAGAGAACATTAAACACAGAAACATCAGTTCTGAATCCTGTTACTTCCATAATATCCACAGCAAATAAAAACCCAATACATTGTTCTGAATCATTTAAAGAAATGGCGGTATGGATATCACGAATCCAATCAAGCGCAAGCTTGAAGCACTTTCAATGTACCAGTATTTAATACAAAATTAGGGTGTACCCTTAAAACAACTAACACGGAATTGAAAAAACGAAAGATCTTGACAATATTAAGAACAAGCCGTAGCCTCGATAATCGGTGCCAATAATAACTTAGACAGAGGGTTATTCGTAGTTGGAACCCGAGTACCCCTTGGAAGAGTGAAGAGGGATTTCCCCTTCCACGGCGTGAGCACACTCTGCACGAAATAAGGCGAAACAATAAGAAAATGTATCCGACAAACAATAACACAACTATTTAAAAAGAACAGAACGAAATAAGAAAAACTTAACTGTGATAGCGGATTTTATATCCTTCGCCATTTGCACTAAAACCCGTGTGCTCCCAGACTGAGGAGGGAAGAGGATATCATGCCTCCCTGATGGGTACCCTCGCATAACAAAGGGGCCCATCATTAGTGACGAATACCAGCTTGTAACCCAAAGTAAATCATAAACAGGGATAACATGCGTATAATGAGCGTAAAGCAATAGTAACATTAATCCATTATAATAGTTTAAGTTTAAACAGAAAGGATTAAACCGCCTCTGGACTTTAGGATGACCCCTATAATCGGCATAATAATACCAGTGAATTTGAGGTTTAAACACAGAACTTTTTTTAAGTTCCAAACTGTACCGAGAGGTCTATTACACATAGGAAAAGCCGGTTATATTCACAGTCAACTAGGTAATAGCCAACGAAGGAAGCCATACCCAATACGAAAGTTTTAGTTAAGAAAATAAATAAATAGAATATCTCGGATGCACATTTTAATAGACATCGGGATAAGCCCTTCCAAGAGAGAAAGATGGCTCGGCTCGATAGGAAAGCTAGTACAGAGAGAGTATAAATTGCAAGAACCCTAAATCCTGCTAGAGCACCCCATTTTCCCTTTTTCTAATATTTTTTAACACCGATATAAAAAAAGAAAGCTACCAAGGATCTGTCTGTGAACTGGAGTTACCAAAAAACTACTCGTTGAGACAGAAAAACCCGAATGCAAAATGACATCCAAGTCGACTTACCGCATACAGGGTGGTTCGTCGAGGAGTCTACTACCAAGAGCTCTCCCACTTGGATCAAGGTTCGATTTCACAGAAGCATGACCACGTTTCTAAGACAAAACTAAAACATATTTTGGTCGGGAACGTTCCTTTTTCCTCCACCAAGAGAAGACCAGAATGAAGTGAGAACTATGGAATACCCTTCGTATGGAGTAATGGAGGATGAGTGGGAATCGTACCTGGCCATGTGAACAAATGATAAGTGCTGACATTTCATTGGACACGCCGATCGAACTCTGTAATGATTAGACTTAACTCAGAGCACCATAAATGTTGCAAACAGGCCTTAAAGACGAGAGGGTTCCAACCGGTTGTGTTTGCTCAGAGAATTTATGGCAAGGAACCGGATGGCCTACGTAGGGTTAATTCATTTACCACCTAGTTACACCAGTTATACGTTGAATCCCAACTACCTATACTTTAACCACATTCTTCCCAAGGTTTAGCCACTCGCGCGTATGTTTTGTATAGTTTAGTGTTTGACTTTTACCCCAAAAGGGTTTGTTTTAAAAGTGTGCCGAATGGTGTTAACTTCTTCCCTTAGACCCTGCATTAGTATTTATACAAGGTCGTTTATCATAAGGCTTCAGACCGATGACCATTGCCTTTATGGATTAGTTGGTTCTAAGTAGTTATACCCCTTAACATAAAGTGGGTCTTTGGGAAACGAAATGGTGGGCATTACCAAGTTGCAAATAAAAACAAGGTACCCCTAGCTATGTACCTATGATCGCTTATATAACTCAGTACCGGAATAGGAGGGGACAATATGATAAAATCGGTTAGAGTCGTAAAGGTAAATGACTGTTGTACATCATGGTTGATGAATGACTAAAACTTTAAAGACACGGTATCAACTCAAAGTACCCAAGAAGAAGAAGAATTAAGTAAAGAATATTTTTTTTTTCATGTAAATTTTGAGGTACATTACAACAAAGAGGGAAAATATTGCGTCATTTTAAATTTTTCCTTGGTGCAAAAGGCATGCCAGGCTACATTGAAATGTATGCCCAGGTCTCAAAACTCATTCAATCCGAGTGATTCAAACTGTAAATTATTTTCTAAGTAATTTTACATAATCCTATATACTTAACTTTTCATTTTTAGTCATAAAAAATTGTTCGGCAAAAATAGGTAGGAGGTGCCTGATAAAACCCTATAAATGCACAACTTGTTTGTAAAAAGGAAACCAATTTCTTATTATACCTTAGATTTGAGTTTTTCAATTTTTTGTGGGTGTGGTTTATCATATTAGATATTTTCATGTTATTAATTTTGTAATTTCAATTTTTAAAATTGTTTTTGTGCAAAATACACAATTTTTTCCTTCTAAATTGGAAGGTCAAAATTGTAGTAAGTGACGAAATTAAAATGCATGCCCAAGCTTCTCTGTAGCACATAATTTTATTTATAAGTTGATATATATATATATATATATATATATTGTGTATTTACCTATGCCATTTGAAGTGAAATTTAAGAACATGAGAGGTTGATTTCATGAACCTAGATTTGGGATTTCATGTAAATCTGAGGTCAAAACCGCCTTAGAGTAAAATCCATGCCCTAGTCTCAATTTTGACCCAAATTGAGTGGTTCAACTTGAATAAGGTGTAATTTCTTATTTACACCTCCATATAGACTTACATTGGCAATTTAATACAAAAAACTACATGATGTGCATAAAGGCTAAAAATTGCCTTTTAAAACCAAAGGGCGAATTTTTAAAATTTGGATATAGGAAAGTGCACACCGAAAGTTAGATAAGCCTCCATAATTTAATATTTAAGATGCAAATTGATGATTAAAATAATTTTAACATATTTGTACAAATAGGATTTCATTTACACTCCAATAAGGATGATTTATATTCACAAATATTCATGACTTGGTGTCTTATGAGAGAAATCAAGGTCAATGAGTTCTAACCAACCAATTATACATAGAAATTGAAAACAAATGAACAACATGATATTAACCTGTATAAAAAATACTTTAAACATAATAAATCATAGAAAACATGAAGTTTGTTGACCTCTAAATTGATTGGTTCAAGTTGTTCAAGAGTCTATAATTTATCTTTTTACATCTGCATATACCTCTACTTGTGGATTTAAAGAAATAAAACCATTTGTTGTGCAAAGAGACCAATAATTGTTTTATAGAATGAAGAGGTCAATATCACGAGAAATATTACAAGTTATAGGGTTGTATAAAAGTAGTACATTGTCTATACCTTTGTTTGTGCAATTTGAAACTTAAAACCATTTTTTTGTGAAAAAATACCAAAAATTGTTTTGTAGGCCAAAGAGGGAAAATTAAACGCAACACAAGGTTTTAATATACCTTAGATTTGAGCTGTGAAAGTTGTTGGGGGTATGTTTTATCATATTATACCTATTCATGTTGTTAATTTTTCAATTGCAAGTTTGAAAAAGGTTGTTTTGCATAAGAGACAAAGTTTTCCTTTTAATTTGGAAGGTCACAACCATACTAGGTGACCAAATTAAAATGCACGCCCAAGATTCCCTAGAGCTCCACAAATTGTTTTATGAATTTTAATATGGAGTTATATACATGATAAATTTTTCAATGTCATCTAAACTGCAATTTATTGATCGTTAAACTAGCTCTGGTTATCTCTATATATGTGTGTATTTTGTTAAATAAGAAAATATGAAGTTGTAACCCTAGATTTATAGTATTCACTCCTTATCCCAAGTAAGGGGTCAGAGGGAGTAAACTTTATAATTTTTTTAATGAATTTCTGAATTGAGATAAAAATTGATGTTATAGGAACTTGGGCCAAGCAATAGTTGGTGTAGTCATTAAGGAAATATCCAGGAAAGCACCCATTTCCATGCTCTTCACCTAGTTTTGCCATGTTTTTACTGGAAACATCACTTGCATGTGAAATTCTGACAAATTCCCATCAAAATCATCACACTTCCTACTAGCATATAATACTTGAGACATATAACCCTTCTCTTCTTCATCAATTAGCACATAAAACTGGAGAAAACTTACAATGGAAAGCCAAAGGAATTTTTACTGGTTTCACATTATTTATAACAAATTTCCCGAGTATATTCACCACATACTTCTATTGTGATAACCAAACTTACCATATTTCCTGTCTCTGTGTACATTCATGCACAATATTTATTTTTCTACTCCTAGATCCTTCATAACAAATTTCCTAACCAATTGATCCAACCCGTTGATCTCAAACATGCTTGTGCTTGCTACAAGCATGAAATTTACCACCAAGATAATAAATATACCATAAACACAATGGTTATACTCTCTTCTTGTAAAATCTGGCTCACCATGAAGGAATCAAATATCTAGTGCCATTTTCCTTGCATGCTTCAAGCAATACAATGATTCTTGAGTTTGCAAACAAATCTTTTGTTGTGATTGTGAACTAACTGTTCTAGTTATTCCAAATAAATCCCTTTATCCAAAAAATCCATGTAAAATAGCTTTAACATCTAGTTGTATTAACACAACTAGTGCTAACACAACATGAATAGAAACAAGATTTTAACAAATGGTGAGAGACTTTCATGGAAATCAATACCTTCCAAATACCCTTCTGCTACTAGTCATGCTTTGGACCTTTCATATTTTACTATGTCTGGTTTTATAAAAAGGAGATTCATCAAACACTACATCTCTGTCCATGATGATTCTATGGGTAGTAGGATCCCACAATATGCACCCCTTAACATCATCACCATATCAAAGATCTACCTTTTTGATCTGGGTCCTACTTAGAGTGATGATAAAAAATATAAGCATCACAACCAAATAATTTCACATTTGAGTAATTACCATATGACCTGTTCATACCTCTTCCTTAATCTTCCTATCTTTTGCAAGCGACGGTGGCCAAATTACGAGATAGCTAAACCACTTATGTGCACAACTATCACTGCAACTAAGCATTATTGAACATGCCTATTCGATCCCAACTTCCTTGCAATACTTTTCAAGTTCCATGGATATGAACCTACATTCATTATATATTCTCAAATACTTGATTGACCTGCCAACACATCATCCTTTCTACAAACCCACCTTTCTAACCTGGACACATTGCTCCAACTTGAAATTTTCATTCAAACAACTTTCAACAAATCCGTCCAAATTGACCCACATAAGCCTTCACCGCTTACCTCCATACCCATTTACAATGGAGTTCACCAAGACTTTTATAGGATTAATTACATGCAATCCATGGACACAATACCACATGATACCCAAAAAAAACCTGGTTTGACCTAAAAACAAGATTTAACTCATTAAATATTTCATCGAGTCAAGGTTAACCCAAGATACATGCCCCACCACATATTCAATCAACCTAAATCTATGTCTAGAATTTTCATAGGTTACCTGATAAACCAGGGGTATGCATGCCTATCCATTTCTTACATACATATGCCCATTTACATGCAATCAATAGTTTTTACAACTCCAAAGTGAATACAAGTTTTGTTTTCATGGTGACTCAACCATCATTGTCTTGCACATACTATGTGAACATAGGTGGTAAGACACAACAGACAAAAAAAACTTCATCAACCATACTTGTAGCTGAATTTGCTTATTTTGTGAAGTCCTCTTTGGATGCTTGTTGTCCTTTCCAAAAATCCTTCTTGAGATGGCCATATTTGCCACAGAACCAACATTTTCCCTTACCCTTATTGTATTTTGACTTAGAACTGACTATACCTTTATGACCTTTCCCTCCTTCTGTAGATCGACCTATTACCACCATTGTTTCTACTATAGAGGTTTCCTTACTAGATCTTCTCCTCGTTTCCTTAGACAACAAAGCTCACACAACAATGTCATAATCAATGGCATATGTTGAGCTAAACCACATAGTTGTGACCAAATGATCCCAAGACTCAGGAAAAGAACACAATAGCGTAATTGTCTCATCCTCATCTTCATACATTACATCCATGCTAGATAACTGACAAATTAGAGTATTGAAAACATTCAAATGACTTTGGCATATACACACTCTCTAGTCTATTCCACAAACCTTCTATTGTCTCCTCTTCAACTATGTTAAACAACACTTCATCTACCAGAAACAAATGAATTGTACTGAGGGATATTGCATTCATATCTTCTAAGTTCTCGTCTTCAATTCTTGTTGGTTTCTTTGTCTTTCCTACCAACGCCTTTCGCAATCCTTGTTGCACAAGTATATCCCACATCTTGAGCTTCCATAGTGCAAAACTATTCTTGTCATTAAATTTCTCCACCTCAAACTTAAAACTCTGCACTTTCACAATTATCACAAAAGCTCTAAAACCACTGCTTACTAAATATTTTATAGTGAAGAAATATTATTATATTTAAGATTAAACCCCCCAAAATATAAACTTTAATTAAAAAAATAAAAATAAAACTTTGTTACAAAACATTTTATTAAAAAACATAACCCCTTGCACTCTTTTAAGTTTTATTATAAAAAATGCACCTTCTTAAAAACCCTCACGTTTTGTAAAAGCTCACCTCCAATAATTAATAAACGAATCTCCATATCATTTGTCTCATAGGTATAACAAGTGTTGCATGGCAGCGTAGTCCCTACCAAGTTAGAATGAGAATAAATGCACTGCTACAGCGGGACCGAGCACAAACACATGTAAAGCAACTTGAAGTACATGTGGTATCCATGCAGATGATGACTTGTGGCAGTGTTTCATTTGGCTTGTAGATAACATCCAACAGAGTTGAAGAAAAAAAAAATTAGCATTTCCGAATCAGTTTTCTTTGAAATTTATCAAAAATTAATAATGCCTGCATTAAAGATACAAATATAATAAACAAATTAATAATTCTTTGCATCGACAATTTCCTAACATCCAACATAGTTGAAGGAAAAAATTGTTTTCATTCCCGAATTAGTTTTATTTGAAATTTATCAAAAATTGATAATGTATGTTACATATTTCTGGAATCTGTTACATATTTCTGTAAATTCAAATGCGTTTGTCATATAGAGTGGGATTTGGGTTCCCGCAAACCATAAAAGAAATAGGACTGTAGAAATAAGAAGTGCGCAAGGGTAGAGAGGAAGACCCGAATAGAAGAAATTGGAAGTTATGAATCTTTTTTTAGAGATTTCTATTTAAAGAGGTAGAATAACTGGATTGATAAAGACAACAAGATGCGATCAATATGGACTTACTATGAAGCTGATGCATTTTTGTTGTTGTCATCGACGACCACTGGAATCTTTCCAACTAGTTGTTGCCCTTTGTCGATGAGCTCGTCCATTCTCCGTTGTAACCATTCTTCAATGTAGCTTCTCATGGGGGCCACGTTGATTTCATCCCAGATTTCTATGTCAAAAAGATTGCTTTCTAATTTCCTTAGATCCATAGAAATACTATGCAGAGGCTGTTCAATTACTTCATTGTGTGCTGAATATTCCACTATCCAGTTCTCGACCTCATATACACCATATTCAAGGATGTCGTAAAACGTTTCTAAAGACAACCCCTTTAAAATATCAAGTTGTTCATCGAAGGCTTCTTTGGTCAAGGACAAGGATTTGAGGATTAAGTTTGGGTCTTAAACCTCATTGTTACTTCTAGCTAAGTATATTTGGGTCAGGTTTCTGAATAATTCTTCTTTCTCTGATATGGCCTGTTCACATGATTCGACAATGAGCTGTAGGTTCTTAACTTTCTTTTTCCATCATGATTTTAATTGGTTGATCCTCTTTGGGGAGGGGAGATCCTCTTCTCTTCTTTTCTGATCAGAGATGTTGATGGCATGTTTGGAAAAAGGGGTCACCATCTATTCATAGAAATGTTCTTCATTTTTTAAATTCGTCTGCAAATGTCTATGCAAATCATTTTCCCTCTTTCAAAAGGAATCTATATTTTGTGATGTTTCCCAGACTTCAGTAATTATCTGCATTCATTTCTTGATGTTCTTCTCTACAACGGCTCTACATGATGTGAGGAGGTTTGAAGATCCATTTAACTTGGTTGCAGGGGTAGCCGACATGGTTTTTGCTAAAGGACTGGAAAACTCTGGGGTAGAAATGAAAGACTCCTCCAATTCCTTGACTCAGTTTTTCAGTCTGGAATTCTCCGCTTCAATTCATCCAATGGAATCATCAAGAGAATCACTGATTACGCAGTGAAATCGGGAGATTTGGGACGACCGCATTATCCTAAAGTTAATCTATGTATGAGATTTTCCTTTCTTATTTGTTACATCTCTCTTTTAAATGATTACACTTTTAGATTGGCTGTCAAAAACAACGCTCTGGAATATGAAGGATTCATCTTCGTCAAAAATTTCGGCCTCATCTATTTCCATTGTTGAACTATGGTGCATCCCATCCACAGATGGGTGAGATTTGTGCACGTGTTCAATTTCAGTTTCAAGCTGCATTTTCTCACTTTCAATTTCTGGTTCTTCCACCTTCCCTACAATGTTTTTTCTCTTCTTCGTCAGGGAAATCTTGTGAGAACTATCAATTTTTGCACGAGAAGGGTTCTTATCTCCTCCTTTGTTTGAAGATTTATGGGTTTATTTCTTATTGGGGTGGGTCATTGAAGCAATTCTCCATGATTTCGTTCTCCTGGGAGTGCTGACTGAGGATTGGGAACTCTTCTCACCGGATACTTTTCCCTGTTGTCTATACAATTCAGTCACTCTTTGCAATGTCTCTACGTCGTAATCGCCAGAAGCAAGAGTATTTTCGTCACTGTCTCTGTCTTCCGTCAGCCGTCTATGGATAAAAGAGTTGCTAAAGTCAAATGATAGTAAATGTTCTCGAAAGATCCCATTAGGGTCAAACCCTTTTAGCATTTCAGCATATGTTAGGTTCAAGTTCTTGAAATGGATTGCGAATTTGACAATCTTGTTGATGTTTCTGCACACAAAGTCCCTGACTTCCCAGGGCAGAGGAAGGGACTTTTTTTTTCTCTTGTCATGAAAAAAATGAAACCGGTGGTTGTATTTTCTTGCTATTTCTGTAACAAACATCTTTTTCGTGATGTGGCATGGAAGGAAAGTAGGATTTTTCTTAGATCTGAAGACCATTAGTACACTATAATTTTCCTTTTGTTCAAGTATCCCCTTCCTGTCCAAAAACTTGGTTGCATGGCCAAACATCTGGGGAGCATCCTTTCCTAACAATAAATATTTGAAAACTGAGACAAAGTCATTAAAAGCCTCATAAAAAATTTGGAGGCCTTATGCCTCCACAAGGCCTGGTACCAAAATGTTACTGGGTCAAATTCATAGTTTATTTCCTTGGACAAAGATCGTTTTGGAAATTGACAACAATGCACTATTGTGAAAATCAAGTAGGATGACATATAAAATTTATTCGATTCCTTGAATCATGAAAGCTAGGAACATATTTCAATGGAAATTAGCTTCCCCAATTGAAAATGAATTGTTCCTTGAATGTGAAGTACAAAATATAAATAACTATACAGGAAATGCTTGTCGTGGATTCTTGTCCCGTTATTCTTGTAAACAACCAAGAAATTTCCCGGAATGAATTTCTAAATGAATTGATATGAAACTTTGTGATATCTTGAGGAACTATTGTCGGGTCTTCGAGGAGCTCGGGTAAGAGGTCCAACCCATTATCATGTTTTTATAGGAACTACTTTCATTCTTGTCCTTTGAAGGCCAATATTGGCACCGACAATATTAACATTTTGCGGAAGAAATGAGGCAAAAAATAAACAGGAGAATGGTCGGGCAGTGGAATAATTCTTTGGCTTTAAATATATTTATTGGTGCACCAAGAGACCACCTCCTTACAGTCAAAAACCTCAGGGACGCAGCCTGAATGAGCAATTCCAGAGGTCCAAATCACTTCTTTCTGGGCAGAACGGGATGAATAGTAAGAGTATGCCCTGGACCAATGGAAATTCTGGTCCTCACGTCTGAAGATATTCAGTGTATCTCCAGAAAACTGATGTGGAGTTGCTGCCATAAGTTTACAAGAATGTTTGTTTTCTCCAGACGATGTCTGAAATGAAGAGATGGAAGGGATAATACAACCCTACATAAATCTTGGTCCAAATGCGTGTGAATGGGAGATCTCCTCAAGACCTTCGCTCATTAATGAAAATTTCAACGGTTGTTGCATGATGCATTGTTAGCATTAAAGACTATTAATTGCATACATAGAAGTGAGAACATGGCAGATACAACAATGAGAAATTAAGGATTGGATATTTCCTGAACGGGCCAACGCGACGACCTGTGATTGAGATGAACAATCGGAAGGGATAATATAACTCTCCGTAGATCTTGGTTTAATGTGTATTAATGGGAGATCTCCTCAAGTGTTTCACTCATTAATGACAATGTTCACGGTTCCTGCATGGTGAGTTGTTAGCATGAAAGGTTACTAATTGCATATTAAGAAAGAAGTACGAAGGTTGCGGGGATGGGAAAGAGTAATTAAGGAGTGTCTAATTATCTTTAAGAGGTCAGGCATGATTCAAAATAGGGTTCCAAGGTACAATCGTGGGAGCTAAGGGCCCGAGGGTCAAACTGTATGTCTCAAATTTTTTTGAGTGCAAAATGCATAACATGGAAAAGGGCATGATGGGATAGACCATAGGGAAATTTTGTGTATCACGGAAGTCCAGATAATGTTTGCAGGACACAAAACAATGAAAGTGTAAATGTAAGACCGCCTATCCAGGAACCTGCAATTGAAAAACGGGTTCAAGTATGGAATAGAGAAACGACTGGGAGGATTCATTTTCACTAATATATTGAAACTTGTAATATATATCCCATTGCGTGGCAAGATCTTTTCTGCATGTCTCTGGGAAAAAAAGAGAAAATAAGAGAAGATAAATTAATTTAAATTCGAGGAGTCCAGCTTCATTTAAATTTCACTGTCTCATCGATGCTTTTGATTTTTAATGATGGTCTGTACGATTGTTGCATTATGCATTGTTAGCATTAAACCTTGGTCGGGCACGGTAAACAATTACTAAGAATTGCATATTTCATGAACTCGCCAACCCGAGGAACTGCAAAAGAGATTCAATGAAATGGGAAAGTATGGAAAGTGGTTGGACGGGATTCAAAAATAGGGTGACAATGGCTCTCTAGGAGACGTGACTTCCTGAGGGTCAAATTTATGTCTCGAAACTTGAGTGAAAAAAGTGTACCATGGAAGAGGGGATGATATGAGACTCTGTCTGTCAATTTGTATATGACACAGGTGTGGGAGATATCCTAGAGCGTTTCACTCATTAATGACATGTTTAAGGTTCATGCATAACGAAGCTTGCCAATTGCATATCCAGAGAAAAGTAGGAAGGTGGCAGGGATAAGGAACAACAATTAAAGAATGGCTAATTATCGAAAGCAGTTGGTGATGCTTCGAAATAGGGCTAGAAGATACAACCAACAGAGGTGAGGGCCCGAGGGTCAAATTGTGTCTTTCGAGAGTGTTGACCGCAGAACATGTAACACAGAAGAGGGCATGATGGTGCATCTTGCGGACAAATTGTGTATCGCGGAACTCCGAGTAATTGTATATCGGACAAGACCAATCACAAGACACTTGATTTTTTTTTCTTTTTTGTCTGAGTTTCTACTGACTAATAGAGTTTTTTTTCGCTCAACGCTAGTGGCACATAAAACCATTCACTCATATTTGAATTGGGCATGAATGGCATCTCTAAGTTGTCTCACGTGTCCTTGACCAAGAACGTTACAACGAATGCACCTTAAAGCCCAACTCTTCGATGACAGAGAGAAATGGAAATAAGTATTTAAAATCAAGGCTGGAGGATGATAGTACAATCTTCAATAGATTTTGGATTAATTCATTTTAATGGAATATGCCCTCTATCTTTATTCTTTTTAATGCCAACATTTTCGAATATGTGTGTTGAATAGTCACCAATAGCACGAGTTAACATTCCCATATGCAAGTAGATTCTTAAATATGATAACCTGTAACATATGCACAATATTAAAGAGGGAGATGACATCAATACCTCTGTGGATGACACGTTCATGGATGGCAGTGTGGTGGTAAAATATTTCATTGTTACTATGATGATACCTTTACAAAACTAAAATAGCCAACACTTTTTGCAAATTCAAAATGGACGCAGATTTTTTTTATCAGATCCCATAATATTCGCCTGTTTATGCATTTTAATGGGAGATATCCTCGAGCTTTCCACTTATTAAAGCCAATATTTTTGAACTTGTCTAGTCCGTTATCACTACTAAAATCATAATTAATGTGCATTGGGAAGGGCGTAAGGTATCGGGGATGGAGGGAAAAGAAAAATGCTTTTAACTTTTATGAACTCGGGAGTGTGTGAACCCACGAAACTTTGAAGACTCGAATAAGTATGGAAAGGTAGGTCGGAAATACAGATTCATCGTAGGTAGAGGCAGGCTTGTGAGTTCGATGATTCCGGGGTCGAATTGCAAAAAACGTAATTTTTGGGTGCAAGATGTATAGCCCAAACACGGGTGGCAGAGCTCGATAACACCTATCTGCGAACCCACGTTCATAAAATTGGCTAAGTATGCAAACAAACGATGTTTAATCGGACTCATGATGTGAATATATAGATGGAGATGACGATTTTTCAGCTCACCACACCGAGAACCCACGAGCACATAAATGTTATAAAAGCATAGAACCAAAAACACATAATAGAGGGTAAGAAAAAAAGGAAAAAACGAGCAAGTTTAGAAGAAATTGGCTAAGTATGCAAACAAACAACGGTCGGTCGAAGTCATGATGTAAATATATAGATGGAAATGACGATTTGTCAATTGGCTACCCCAAGAACCCGTGACCACAGAAACGTGACAAAGTATAGAACCAAAAATGCATAATAGAGGGGAAGAACAAAAGGGAAAAATGAGAAAGTTTACAAGAGAAAAAAGAAAGGGAGAGAAGAACTTTATCGCTCACACAACAATATTTAGTGTCATAACTATGAAACCATAGAAAGACATTGACTATGGGAAAAAAATTGTCAGCTATGAAATATAGTTGGAGCCCAACAAACTCTGGTTCAAGCCATAAGAGATGTTGTTTACATCCACTGCAAAATTTTGCATATCATTTTATCCTAATAGTAGTTTTTGGGGAGCGAGCTATAAAACCATGTAAGAACAGATCCAACTGAAAAAGGCTCAACTGCAGGCGCAGGACCTCAACCTTGCAAAGATGAATCAAACAACACTAAGAAACATCCAACGAACAAAGAAGCAAGCACCACCCAATAGACCAGGAATGTTGGTGAAGAACAATATTGGCCAAATTCACTACACACAAGATTGTATCAAAAAAATTGGAGGAAAATGTATTGTAACACATCTGTTAACCAAATATTTCAGGCTGCGAGACTTGTTAGGTAAACATTCAAAGTTGCCAGGACCGTCCAAAGGGTTTCCACTGTGCAAGCAATTAAGAAACGTGTGGTTTTCACGGCAGGTATTTTTCAATACTAGGATAGATCAAAATCCTCTTTCAATCCATCTTTGTATGTGATTACTACGACCCAAGAAGCAAGACTGTAATGATGTCTTCATCTCGTTCCTGATTGCCAATGTCCGACACATAACCCACCTCCATCACAGTCACACAGTGATGCATAGAAGAAAGAAATTGCATTTTCTCCTCACATAAAAAGATCTTTTGCAAGAGGATTTTGACTCAAGCATCCCCAGCAGTCCAATTTCCCACCTGCAAACTGCAAATAGCAAGCGCAACTGAACACAACACCCAAACCCGTCCATCAACAGGGAACGATAGAACCCCAAATGTTCGACACAAAACCTACCTCCAACACAAGCACTCATAGGAAAAAAAATCCAGGTAATCCAAAGGAATATTTGTAGGAATTATTTGAGATCGTTGACTGACTTGAAAACTAAAAAGCCATATATTTATCCAAAACATTTCTGTTTTAAAATTAAAATGCAAATTAAATTTAAAAACATTTCTTTTATATATTTATCCAAAACATCTCTATTTTAAAATTAAAAGGCAAATTAAATTTAAAAACAATTATTTTCTAAAAATAAAATGCAATTCAAATTAAAAATATATAATTAAGAAATGCAATTAGCTGTTGACCTTTCAACAATATTACTCAATTCTCAATTTCCACATTTTAAGTTGATGCCAACCTAAATGAATTGAGAGGTTTTGAGAAACGAGAATTGTTTGACACTTATCGATGTAAAGGTGCCCATATACACCAAGGCACATTTACAAATACTACGAAGGGGGTCCAGACCAGTCAAGATGCTACCTGCAAAGGTAAAACAAGGTAGTGCTACCTGCAAACTAAAGTTCCAATTAAAATAATTTACCGCAAAATTAAATCAACTCAAAAATTAAAGAAACTCCACTACTGTACTGTACCACTTAATGTATGGTTAGCAATATGCAGTTTGCTATGCAGTATTGAATGTTGATTAAAGAAATTGCATTACTATATTGTACTACTTAATGCACGGTTAACAATATGCAGTATTGAATGCTGCAGTAGATGGATTATAGGTTCTCTGATCGGAAAGCAACTTAAATCTGATGGTTTAGAATCCACAATCCATCTGCTACAGCATTCAATTCTGTCTAGCAAGAAAAGCGAACAATATCCAATTTGTTAAGCAGCATTGAATGCTGCAGCAAATGGATTATAAATTATCAAATCTGAAAACAATTCAGATCTAATAACCTATAATCCACATGCTACATCATTCAATGCTCCTTAACAGACCAGATATTAACAACCCTCAACACAGTAAAACTAAAAAAAATAAGTATCACAACTGTAACCTCACAACGTCGAAATCCTCGTAGCCTCTGGATGCCGGCGAAGTTTCTTGATGATCTTGAAGCAAGGCCAGCACGTCAGGGCCTCGATGATGGAGCCTGCACCCGCGGAAGGCCGTGGAGAATGCAGAGAGCAGAGGAACGGCAGGCCGGCTGTCAAATAAGGTGTTTCCACTGTATAGAGAATGGAGAAATGGAAACAGGCAAGCAAAGCATGCCAATCCGAAACGCTCGATCTATCATGAATGATCTGCCAACTCATACGATTACAGGATTAGAAAATGTAACATAGACTACAGGATTAGAAAACAAACTAGAAAATGCAAGAAAATGAAACGTGAAAACAATGAAACGTTGTAAAACTCGCTAATTGCCACAACTAATGACTAACGTTGTATTTTGAGTTGCACGGACGAAAATCAGAGCGCACGGTTGTCAAAGAAAGCCAATCTTACGCTTATCGGTTTCCCTTTCGTTTTCTTCCAGCTGTTAATAGTGTTTTCTTTTAGTAAATAGTTGATCTTACTTGCCATTTTCTTGAAATTATGTCAGCGATGTGTATGCATCGTTGCATTATTAATGAGTATATAGTTAATTGACAAAAAAAAATTATAGTTAAATGGCAATTTTTTTTTTAAGTGGTTGCATTTTTAATGATTATATAGTTAATTAATGATTATATACGTAATTGACAGTAAATAAAATAATTGATGTTATTGGTAATTTTGTTGAAATTTTATTTGTATTAATGGTTGTATTTTATTTAATTAATTACATTTTTAATTAGTATTTAGTTAGATTATTTAGTAAATTGCATTTTTAATAAGCATTTAGTTAACTGTCAAGTTTCTCATCAGGTTTATAGGTTTGATTTGAATGTATATTTTCAATTTCTTGAACAAATAAGTACAAATTAAAATTAAATAAAAATAATGATTATGTTTTGTTTTTAAATTTGATATTTATATGGAAAATAGAGGTCACAGGTTCAAATTAATAGGGGGTAGGGTATGTATATCTTCGTAGACTTTACCAGTCAAATCACTGGGCGGAGGGGGTCCCTTGTGCCACAAACAAGGGGGTCTCATACACCAATTTGGTGGGCTGGTTTGACCGTGACCTTAAAAATAAATTATTATTATTATTATTATTATTATACAATAATAAACAAGATAATTTATTAATAAATTAATTTTATGGTTTGAATTATTTTTATCATTATTAATTGATTAAATTGATGTGTATTTTTTCATTATTATAATAAAAAATTATGTTAGATTTTGATTTATGTGGAGTTACACCAGTGAAAGGATTTTGAATTGTAAGTATTTGAATTCATTGGCATTAGTTAAAATTTATTATTTGACTAAAATTTTTAATTATTTGGGTTATTCCATATTAATTATAATTTTTATTGATATATTAATGGTTTGGTCTAACTCTAGCCATTGGAAGAGGAGCTTGTTGACTACTATGATGATCCAATTGGATGGTTGGAGATCTTTGAGTGCATACTCCCTTCACACATCCAAGAGCATCTATAAGGTTGGTGGACCTTACTGATATTGTGTTTTAAACTATAGGATTTGAAGGTATAGAGGTATACACACATGGAGGCTTGATGAAGAAAAGGTATGCTTGGGACTTGAAGGTTGATCCATTGAAGATGGTATTGAAAGTGGAAATCAAACATCAGGGATTCATTGGGTTCCTATTGAATTTGGAGTGCTTGAATGGTGGATATTAGGGTTATTCTAGTGGTAACACTTCATTTGAGGATAAATGAGAGAATACCTTTGGGTTAGACACGCGTTGGAGTTTGTTGGGAAAGTCTTAATTGAAATTTGTTCGGAGGTAAATCTGAAAAGAGTCATTAATCTAGTGGCTGTGCTCTATCTAGTGTTCGGTGATTGGATATGGACCCTGATTTTTAATCCTATCAAATGGATGGAGATTTAAGTTTCGCTTGAAGAAAGATGCATCAAATATCCTTCAGGGCTCTTGGTTCTAGGGTATATCCTTCCTCTAACTAAAGCCATGAAACCCTTACTTTGATCCTAGGTTTGAGGCTATAATTTTAGTGTTGGTAAAACTACCAAGATTTGTGATTGAATTGTGGACTGAAAGGTTGATTGGGGAAATTAGGAACCAAATTGGGCATGCGATTCTAGTATAAATTTCTCTTAATCCAATGTAAATTCCATTGTGTTAAGGGTCTTGGTTGAACTCAACATTAGTGAGGGTTTGTTTGATTACTTGGAGATTGTTATAGGTAGCTTTATGTGTACAAAAGAAGTGGATTATTGTAACAATCCTTTCATATGTGTGAGATGTCATAATTATGACAATATTAGATTGTTGCTACCATTTGTGAGGAATCCTTCAAGAAGAAAGGATGTGAAGGCACACGTAGAATCTCTAGCTAAGCCTAAAGGCTTCAAGTCAAACCGGGAAGTCATTGTAAGGAAAATTATAGGTCAATAATTTTAAAAACTAGAGTCTATTGACATTATGGAGGAGGCATAGGCTTTAAAAGAGGTGATTGGTGGAAGCACACATAAAAGTACAAAGACAATGTTGAAGGAAGTCAATGCGAATATCCCAGTGGGAATCTCTTGTGAGTAATTAGAGAAGGAAGTCATTGGAAAAGGTGAGCCTATCACTGTCTCATCAAATAAAATTTATAATAGTCACTTAGCCAAAAATGAAAATGGTAAGGATTTTAGATTGACCCTCGAGGAATTAACTAGTAGTCACTTGGGCAAGAATGGTTTCAATAAATGAAAAAATAATCGAATCCTTCCCCCAAAAAATGATACTTGGGGTGAAGGTATGAAAGAAATTTGTATTCAAATGAATGTAGAAGCTCAATTGGGAACTCCGGGGGTTCTAATTGTAGTATTGGGTTTGGATTTAATGATAACAAAATTGATATGAGAGGTTGGTGGATTCTTAGTCCCATGAAAGGAGACCCCCTTGAGGGAGATCATGTGTTTGGAGTTTTGGGCCTTGATCCCATCAAGGATTTTGTTCCTAGATCAGTTGGTAGAAAATCATATTTGTTGCATACTCTAGAAAAGGCTAGGATAAAGATCCAACAAGGTAGATAGAAGAGAATTGTAGAGGTCCTTAGAGTGAGATAGCACCAAAATTTTTGTAAATGATAAATATTTTTTCACATAATATTCATGGATTAGGCCATGATACCAAGATTTATTCCTTATCTATATTAGTAGAGACAGAAAAGATAGATGTTTTCTTACTTCAAGAGAATATGGTGTCTAGAGATAAGTTAATTATTGTTTTAAGGGATGAGATTTTTGTGCCATGAACACTTGTCGGAATTTGGGATTTTCGTGCCATGAACACTTGTGGAAATTTTGGCGGTTTGATTATTAATTGGAGTTTATGTTTGGAATTAATTAATGTTTTCTCTATGTTTGTAGGCATATGGGTACAATTATTGTTAAAAAGTCTAGGTAGACTATCATAATGATGAATCTATGACCATATTAACTAAGACAAAGGATAATTTGCAATAGGTTTTTTCCTCTTTAAGTAGTAAATAAAAAAATACTAAGGTGACCTAAACTTTACCGCTAGGAGATTTGAATTTTAGGGGAAGGATAAATTGAATAATAAGTTTCTTCAAGCACAACATTGAATTGATAGGCCTAGTGGATGTGGAACCTATCTCTCAAGCCTACTTAGAGAAATAATATACTTTAATTGAAATTCATTTTTGAATTATTTGGGTTAATGCATATTAATTAGAATTTTGATTGATATGTAATGGTTTGAATTATTTTAATCATTATTAATTGATTAAATTGATGTGTATTTTTTCATTATTATAATAAAAAATTATGTTATATTTTGTTTTATGTGGAGTAAAGGATTTTGAATTATTTGAATTAGTTGCATTAATTGAAATTTATTATTTGACTAAAATTTTTGATTATTTGGGTTAATGCATATTAACTAGACTTTCTATTGATATATTAATGGTTTGGTGGAACACTAGCCATTGGAAGAGGAGTTTCTTGAATATTATAGTGATCCAATTGGATGGTTGGAGATCTTTGAGTGCACTCTCCCTTCACACATCCAAGAGCCTCTATAAGGTTGGTGGACCATAGTGAAAAAAATTGCAATTAGGATATAAGGTTTGAAAGTATAGAATTTGAAGTTATAGTGGGTCCAAACATAGTGTTAAATGAGAAAATAGTTCTTGTTGATCTCCTTAATGTGGAAGGTACAAAGGTATACACACATGGAGGCTTGACAAAGAAAAGGTCTGAAGGCTCGGGACTTGAAGTTTGATCCATTGAAGATGGTATTAAAAGTGGAAATGGAAGCTTCACTCCCACACATGTCCATCCAATAGATTCATCTCAATTTTAGGGTTTGAGATTCAATGGATTGAGAAGAACTATTCCCACAAACCCTACACATTTTTCTTCAGAGGTGAAATTGGTGGATTACAATGACCTAGTGAAACATCGAGGATTCATTGGGTCTGTGCTGAATTTGGAGTGCTTGAATGGTGGATATTAGGGTTATTCTAGTGGGAACATTTAATTTGAGGAGAAATGAGAGAAGATATCTGGGTTGGATATGTGTTGGAGTTATTTGGGAAAGTCGTAATTAAAATTTGTTCAATGGAAGGTCTAAAAAGAGTCATTGAGCTAGTGGTTGTGCTCTGTCTGGTGTTTGGTGATTGGATATGGACCCTGATTTCTGATCCTAGCAAGCGGATGGAGATTTAAGTTTCTCTTGAAGAGAGATGCATCAAATATCCTTAAAGGATCTTGGTTCTAGGGTATATCCGTACTCTCACTAAAGCCCTAGAACCCATACTTTGATTCTATGTTTGAGGGTCTTACTACTATAGTTTTAGTGTTGGTAAAACTACTAGCCTTGGTCATGGAATTGTGGAATGAAAGGTTGATTGGGGAAATTAGGAACCAAATTAGGCACATGATTCTAGTATAAATTTCTCTTAATCCAATGTATATTGCATTGTGTTAAGGGTCTTGGTTGAACTCAACATTAGTGAGTGTTTGGTTGATTACTTGGATATTGTTATAGGTAGCTTTATGTGTACAAAAGAAGTGGATTATTGTAACAATCCTTTCATATGTGTGAGATGTACAAAATATGTTGATTATTGTAACATTCCTTTCAGAAGTGTGATATGTCATCATTACGCCAATATTAGATTGTTGCTACCATTTGTGAGGAAGCCTTGAAGAAGAAAGGATGCAATACATGGGTAGAATCTCGAGCTAAGCATGAAGTCGTGAACTCAAACCAAGTAGTCATAGTAGGGTCAATTATAGGTAGAGAATTCTGGCAACCAGAGTCTATTGACATTATGGAGGACACGTAGGGTTTAAAAGAGGTGATTGGTGGAAACACACATAACAATCCAAATTTAATCTTGAAGGAAATCGATGCAACTATCCCAGTGGGAATTTCCTGTGATTAATTAGAGAAGGAAGTCATTGGAAGAGGTGAGCCTATCATTGTCTCATCTAATAAAATTTATAATAGTCACTTAGAAAAAATGGAAATGGTAAGGATTTTAGAGTGACCCTTGGGGAATTAACTAGTAATCACTTGAGTAGGAATGGTTTCAATAAAGGGAAAAAGTCTCGAATCCTTACCCCAAAAAATAATACTTGGGATGAAGGTATGAAAGAATATTTTTTGTATTCAAATGAATGTAGAATATTAATTGGGAACTTTGGGGGTTCTAATTGCAGTAATGGGTATGGTTTGAATCAAAACATAATCAATATGGGAGGTTGGTGGATTATTAGACTCGGTAAAGGAGACCCCCTTGGGGGAGATCACGTGTTGGGAGTTTTGGGCCTTGATCCCATCAGGGACTTTGTTCCTAGATTGGTTGGTAGAAATTCATATTTTTTTCATACTCAAGAAAAGGCTAGGATAAAGATCCAACAAGGTAAATAGAAGAGAATTGTAGAGGTCCTTAGAGTGAGAAAGCCCCCCCAAAATGGTAAATGGTAAATATTTTTTCACATAATATGCACAGATTAGGCCACAGTACCAAGATTTATTCCTTATCTAGATTAGTAGGTATAAAAAAAGTCAGACATTTTCTTACTTCAAGAGAATATGGTGTCTAGAGATAAGTTAATTATTGTTTTATGATGTTGTTTTAAGGGCTTGGATTTCTGTTTCATGGACACCTCTAGGAATTTTGGGGGTTTTATCATTAGTTTTAATTCATGTTTGGAATCAATTAATGTTTTCTCTATGTTTCTAGGTATATGCATACAATTAATGTTAAAAGGTCTAAGTAGACTATCACAATGATGAATTTGTATGGGCCATATTAAAAAAGACAAGGGATAATTTGCAATAAGTTTTTCCCTCTATAAGTTCTAAATAAGGAAATGCTCATAATTTTAGTGACCTAAAATTTACCACTAGAATATTTGAATTTTGGGGGACGTATGTAAGGGTAAATTGACTAATAAGTTTCTTCAAGCACAATATTGAATTGGTATGCCTAGAGGATGTGGAACCTATCTCTCTCAAGCCTACCTAGAGAAATAATAAACAAGGGAATGTATGGGTTGCCAAAATGTTGAATTTCTTTTTCTTCCATGAACATATATTATCCCTGTTTGACTGTAGAATATCGTGGATTGATGTTGGGTGCTCATTTGATCATAATCCCATGTTTTTGCATTTTTATTTTAACGATTAAAATCCGTGAAGTCCTTTCAATTTTAATCCAAGTTGGATTGGGGAGGAGGAATTTAGGGAGATTGTGAAAAGAGAATGGAGAAACATTGATCATAATTCATGACACAACTAGTTTTCAAAGTGGTGGCATGGGTAGTAGAAATACACAAACAAAGGGATATGCTCTTAAAGGAGACTGAATTTGAAATCAAAGAGATATATGAGATGAAAATTGATGGTGTTTTTAATGGATAATAGGCTCAAAGACTTGAGTGATTAGAGTGTAAAAAGAGAAAAATATTGTAGAGCGGGGAATTATAAGGTAGGATGCATAGCCAAGTTGTCAGGATGAAGAAGGGTGATGAAAACACAAAACTCTTTCATCAATTTTCTAATCATATGAAGAGTCTGAACATCATTTGGGAATTATAGGATAATGAAGGGTCCAAAGTAAGTGGATTCAAAGACCTTGCTGCTATGGGAGTAAATGATTTTAAATTGGTTTATTTAGAGCTAGTAAGGGATAATCCAGTCGAGATTGTCAAATTAACTTCCTTTTTCCATGTTTTTTAATTGAGAAAGTAAATTAGAGGTTGTATGAAGAGGTTTTCGAGGAATAATTTCAAACTTCACTCCATTATTTTCAAAAGGACAAAAGGTATGGACTAGATAGGTGCACTATTGAGTTTTTCTAGGATTTTATGATCTTGTTAAGATGGACCTTCTAAGGGTTATTAAATAAACTAGAGGTTCTAGAAATGTATCGATGCCTATAAAACTACATTATTAGATTCAATTCCAAATGTGACAACCCAAGTACTTTTGATGACTATATTCCCATATCTCTTTGCAATTATGTTTATAAATTTATATCCAAGCTCCTTCTTATCATAGGATTTGTACTTGTGCAAATCCCAACACAATTCCCCCAAATATTTCATAACTATGGAAGATCCTACCACTGTCACCTTAGTAAGAAATTCCCTCATTTTAGTGATGGAAGAGGTCCACAACAAGGTAGGCTTCCTTGGTGACCTCAAGGGATCAAAGTAGCAAGTAAAGTAGCTAAGCCTACTACCCCCTCTCTTGATCACTGAAAGATAAGGCCTAGGTCAAGTTAATAGAAGTCCTTTGAGTACCTTCCCGGAACAACAACACTTTATATCATAATGTAATGATTTCCAAGTTCAAACATGTAATTAACACCTCTGAAGGACACTAAACATGAAAATTTGTTATGGGCTCGAGCAATATTTTCTCCCTTCTTAATGCTTAACCTAGGTCAAAGATTAAATATCTAGGGCTAAAATTATAAAGTGTTAGAACTTTAGAGCTTTAGGATACTAACCCTAGCAAGAATGCTTCACCAATTTTCAACAAGAATAAACTTGTGAGAGGAGGAATCACTTATTCTCCTCTATTAGGTTTTTACCAATAAATATGTCTAGCATAAAGTAGCAAGATTCACCATGAATCATAACAACATAAAGACAAATTGTAGAAAATTCACTTACTTTAGCCAAGATACCATGAGATAAAACCTTAATTGCATAAATCCATCTTTAGAAATGAGAAAAACATCCACAAATTGATCCTCCAATCATAGCCTATAAGTAGAAGATCTACATAGCCCAAATAGGGTGAAAATTTAAAACTTGTTCTCTCACAAAGGTGAGAAATGACGATGAAAAATGAAATGAGGGTTTTCCCCTTTTTATATGAGGCAAACCTAAACAATTTGTCCACATAACTTGTCAATTAAAAAATAGAAAGAGGGCCAATCCCTTAATTTTCCTCTGCAATATGCTAAAAATGAAAATACATGAAATCAAACCATTAAAGGGTGGCATCATATTCTAGAAGGGTGACATCATGCTCAAGTGTGAGATATCAAAGCCCAATGAGTGAAACGTTGGGCCTCCAAAGGCCATGCGGCATGCCTCTAATGCACAATAGTGTGAGGCAAGGTGTCTCCTCACTCCAAATCATATCCAATCATCTATGGAACCATGCAATCCATCAAATCCTAGCTAGAAAAGATGACCTCAAGGCTAGAGGATGACATCATAGGACTGCAAAGACCACGTCCAAGTGCAAGAGGGGTGTAATATTATCCTCAAGAACTGTCAACGTGCCTCGAAAGGAAACATCCTCCATCCTTTGTGCACAAGCGCTCTGGGATTCTTTGTCCAACCTATGTGCTTCCATACCATATGAGTGGCAAAATGACCAGTATTGCTCAAATCAAGCCCATTTGTCCATCGCCCAAAGTCTTGAGGATGTGAGAGCCATTTTCTAAGGATGGTAAGTCACTGGATGACCTATTTCTCTCCATCAAACATGCCAAATTCCTGTAATAAGGCACAACATCTAGGGAACAAACCAAGATACCCCTTAAAGAACCATGTCAAGGCCATTCACAAAAAAAGAAGAATATATGACAATGTAAACCAAAGTTCATAAGAAACATTAGTCCTTAAAACATGTAAAGTAAGATGCAACTTAAGACATAAGCCATGTAAACTTATTCACCCTGGTATCCCCTTCAAGCATCATACTGGTTAGGAACCCACGTGAGTTACCAAGATTAAGTATGGGAGGGTCTTCATCTAACCCTATAAGGTGTGCCACTTAGACAATAAATAAAATAACCTCAGCAGAGGGATAGGTCTTGAGAGTGAAAAGGGAAAGTAAAAACCCATTAAGAGTAAGTGTGAATGTGATATGGTATTAGGGATTTATTCATGTCTTATGGTATCCATTTCTATGAGTGCCTTTGTAGAGGTGGCAACTACTTTCTCGAGATACCCTTTCGTCGATATTTTTTGCATTCTGAACCCCATATTTTCCTTTTGCTACCAGGTTATCATTTTCAAGTCCCATTTATAATGTTTCGATCCTTATTCTTTACTTTTTACTGGGAAATAGTCCCCTATAATTAGTACATTCACTCACATTCAGATATGGGCGATTACTATTAGAGGGGGTAGAGATTAAGGTAACCTGAGGATTTTGTGGTGGAGTTTATAATTTAGAAATAACATATACATAGAGTAGTTACATCATCCTCAAGGCCTTTAACTTCTTATTCTCATGAGAGAATGAACCATAGCCAAAGTTTAGGATATGTGAAAGGAGTCAAGATGGAAGATGTTAAGTAAGATCGGTAACATAATTTTACCCTTGGGAGGGCCCCTAGTATTACCCATTTTCCTTGGGTGGTGACAACATGAGACTAGGGCACAAAATTTGACCACCAAGGTGAAACAAGGAAACCAACACAATTTCCAAAAACAATGATCCATTATCTAAATTCAACCAATGATATTCATCTGGTACATGCTCGATAAATTAAGTACAACACTTTGCATGAAAGAACATACCTCGTAGTGAAAATGGATTACCATCTCCCATACTTTGGGTTTCTTGAATGTGATGGGCATTGGTTGATCTAGTTGGGAGGCAAATAAGGGGGCTACTAGCATGCCATCTGTGGACATATTGATCATCATCATCGTGGTGTAGATCATGTTGTCCATTGTGGGCCTTGAGACATGATATCCTCTAGTTACCCCTAGGCATTGGGGGTAACATTCTTGGCAATGGACCGAAATAAGTTTCTTAGATGTCTTTCCTCTAAAAAAAATTGGATTTTTAGCAGATAGACAAATCCATGAATCCATTGGGGATGCACAATAAGGAGTTCATACAATTAGAACACACAATATTCCTAGCATGGTATCAAATTGAATCTTTCAAAATCTTAGGATAGGAAAAATTAGCTATACTTAAGGATGATATTGATTTGTTGTGGGTTTTAGTTACCCTTATGGTAAAGTGGATCATGGGGTGTGTTACCTTAGGCTTAGTTAAAAATATGATAACATTTAATTTGTGTTAGTTTTGGAGGCTAGTAATTTCAAATATGATAGCAATTAGTTCATGTTAGTTTTGGATGTAATTAATGAATTTTTTTAATTTTGTAATAAATAGATGAATTTTGTAGTAAATAAACATTCTTTCAAATTATTTCTATAATAAAGATTACATATAAGTTCTATGTATAAGTAGAATTCCATTAAAATTATATCTATAATAAGGATTACATAGAAGTTCTATGTATAAGTAGAATTCCATTATAATTTAAGTGTCATGTATGATGGGAATAATTCCCTTAAACATTGTTTCCAATTCTAAATGAACTTGAATTCTAAATCCATGGGATTTTTTTACTTTCTATACAAATTTCAACAATCAAAGAAAACTTTGTGAATTTTTGACTTTCTATATAGATTCCAACAATCAAAGAAAACTTTGTTACAAAATTAGAATCCTTGACGATCAACAATCACTCCTAAAAAATGATACATTAATTAAACATATCCTTTAAGAGAAGTATGTATACCTACATAAATGAGAGGATATTTTAATCACCCCTAAATAATGATACATTAATTAAACATATCCTTTAATAGACGTAAGTATACAGAGGAGTTTTTTTGTCTTCTAAAAAGTGAGATCTATACATCAATTTGATATCTCATTAAATTGATATCTCATTAAACCATGACCATATAGTTAGAGTATTATTATTTTTTTTATTATTAATTAGTTAAATAGATGTGTCATTTTCTTATTATTATTATAATAATAAATTGTATTATATTTTATTTATGTAAGTTAAGAATTCATCTTTTATTATTGAAAAGGTTTTCAATTTTAAAATAGAATTTATACATTCTTTTTTTTAATCTATGTAGAACTATTAATTCATATTGCATTGAAAAAGTTTTGAATTTTAATTGTTTAAATAATTCTATAATATTTAGAATTTAATATTATAGCCACTATTTTATAGTATATAACATTGGATATACAGTTGATCATCTATTATTTCACTTTGACCAAGAAAAACCACCAAAATGTTTTCAAAAAATTTAATATATATATATATATATATAATAATAATAATAATAATTTTTCTTAATTATTTAAAAGTAATTTTGTTAAATCTGATTGGTTAATGAAACCAATCCTTTATTTGTGAACGGATAACCTGGGTAAATAAATACATTTGGGGTTTATTGGTGGGGAAAAATGATTTTCACCCAGCCCACTAGGTATCAAACCCCATCAAAATTTAGGCCTATTGTGATAAGGCTCAAAGGTTAGGCCAATTTCCATTTAACCAACTCCATATGGGAATCTTCATGTTAAAAGGAGCCCCCTTCATTGGTTGCTTTCAAATTTTTAGATTTTTTTTGTTAAAAACTTATGACTATACTATAATAATAGTAGTAGATATTTTTTGTTTTACTAATTCAATCTCAATACTAACATTTGTACTTTGTTCTTTGATGACTCCATATAATGTACTAAAATTTCCAACCAATTTTGTACTTTGTTCTTTGATGGCTCCATGTAATGTACTAAGATTTCCAACTAATTTTTTTTTTCTTTATTCACTTTTAATACATAACTATTACTCTTATTCTTATTTGAATTAAAAAATAAACATAATAGAAACTTGTTCTAGCACTATGTACTAGAATTAGTTGCAACATCTATTATCTTCCATACTTGAGTGATTGTTTTACAAGTACCTCTTGATTCCAAGGTTATGCAAGAAACCTCATCGTTCCAAAATCCATCTATATCAGCATAGTGTTATTCTATAATTTATATATAGTGTGATCCTCCATGACTTAGTTGTATCCTTGTACATTTTATATATTGTGATCTTCCATGAGTTAAATGTAACATAACTCAGGTACTCATTCTATCCTCGAGTTTTGGTTTGAAAAGATTTATACTTCTTCCGAGGTGAATAGCAAAGGACCTTATGTGGAAGATCCACCTTCCCTTATAGGACATCTCCCTACTAAAATTAAAGAGACGAGTCAAGTAAATTAATGCAACGTTAATTGAATCACATGATAAAGTATTCGAAACATTAATTTAATTACTACCCTGACAGAAAATCATTTTGTGAGAATTACTGGCTAGCAATATCCAGCCTGCTGCAGAGTCTTTAAGACTCTGCAGGCTGGATGGCCGTGCTACCGGAGCTGTGGTTATCCACCATGCAGCAGCCCAATCATTGAAACGCTGCTACAATGTATTTGGTCTCACATCCATCACATATACATTGCAACATCCATCACATATACATTGCAGCAGCCTCCCAATGATTGGGCTGCTGCATGGTGGATAGCCACAGCAGTGCTACCAGGCTCGTGTAGATAGGATGACGGATGCCAATGGGTATGAAGTGCATGGTGCGAATGCCATAGCATGCCAGTACCTTTTCCGACCTCCTCTCCGTCCTTAGATTCCGGCAACCATTTTCAGTCCGTTTCGAATCCAAACGCCGTCTCTATTTGCTTGACTCTCGCCGTCCACGGACCTGCATAGCAGTAAACATTGTCAGCTCCATAAGTGCCGACAGACAGTCCTTTGAAGCGTGAGGGGACTGCAGCTTCAATTTGCTCGCCCTCTTGGTTGATTTGATTTGATTTGCGTGCATGCATTTAATAGAAGGATGAAAATAGCTGGTTGAATAAATTGAAACTTTGGTTGGTTGATTTGATTTCATTTGCGTGCATGCATCTAATAGGATGATGAAAATCGATGGTTGAATAAATTGAAACTTTGGTTGGTTAATTTGATTTGCGTGCATGCATTTAATAGAAGGTTGAATAAATTGTCAAATGCATTTAATAGAAGGTTGAATAAATTGTCAAATATGGCATATATTTTTAATATAATATCAATGCCAAATGTCCAAATACTTAATTTATTAATTGTGAGTACTTCTTACCCTGAATAATAAATTTATTAATTGAGTACTTATTACCCTGAATAATAAATTAAAGCGAAACTTTGTCGTTTAAAAAATATAATTAAAGAAACAATTCAGTTTTTGCTAACTTAATTTACTCGTCAAATGATAAAATGCTTGTTTTTTTAGTATTGCTGTCTCGATTTGATGACACAAAGATTGTTATTAACCGATTCGTAAGGCTGTAAAAAAAAATTCCAATTCTGCTGCAAACTGTTTTCTATCGGACTTGATTCTTTTCTTTGCGAATTGTTATAGGTTGGACTTGATTCTTGTGTTTGTTTTGAACGTGTGGATTTGAACATATCATCTAAGAACAATTTGATGATATGAAAAATATCTTAATATTCATATTAATATGCTAAGATATCTTAATATTCATATTGACATAAATATCCAACTCCAGATTGTTATGCCTTTGATAACCCAGATGAGGATGATGACTATACAGCCTACATGCAACCGAAGTTTCGCTGGAAATAGTAGAAATATCGATATGTTAGGATGGTTTTGACTTTAACAACCCCACACAAGCAGAACCTTCGCTGGAAATCGTCGTTACCTCCGCTGGTAAACTTTTATTGGACGAAGTATTTTTACAGAAGAAATTGATGTTCTCTTGATTTCTGTAGTTGGAATTCAAAGATTCCATTTGTTTGGAATTTTCTTTAGAAACTGTAGTATTCACACAGTTGTGGCCCCTCTATACATAGGCGACGAAAGACAGCAAAACGCTATAGTTACAATAGGAAGCAAGCACTAATGGCTCTTGTTTCTATAGCGCCGTTGGTTTCCAGAGCTGGTGTCCACAAATCGTTGATCAGCTCCACAAGTGATGCTTTGGTTCTCTGTAAACCACTTTCAGCTATTGGAATGTTAAGGCCAAAGAAATCTGTCACGCCAATAATCACGAGCATGAACATTGATGCACAAAGACGCACGGGCAATTATCATTCCAACATGTGGGATGATGATGTCATACAGTCACTCTCAACGTCTTATGGGGTATTTAGCTTAATCTCGTTTTATTCTCCTACGTATTACCTTATATTCGTTGAGAATTCATGGATTAATCACTTAATCTCTGCAATTTCACATGTTAGAATCCATCATTCATCATCAATCTCTGCAAGATAACATTGTATTGCACTGAAATGCTGCGTAATCAGGCACCTGCATATCACAAACGGGCTGAAACCCTTATTGAAGATATCAAACTTCTACTTTTGAGTTACATGGAAGATAGCTGCAGTGACAGTGATCATGATTTAATCAAACGTCTTCAGATCGTTGATACTATCGAATGTCTGGGAATTGATCGRCATTTTCAACCTGAAATAAAAGTAGCTCTGGATTACGTTTACAGGTTAAGCATTTATGCAATCATGCATGAATTTCATAATTTTGATTTACCATTTATAGGATTGGCTGATGACATGCACTTTACTCATTCCTTAATCATTAAAAATCTCATTCATGATGAGTAGATGTTGGAACGAAAGGGGCATCGGACTGGGATCAAGAGATTCCCTGATCAAAGATCTTAACTCCACAGCTTTGGGATTTCGGGCACTCCGAATGCATCGATATAACGTTTCTTCGGGTAAAATATACCCTTGATGTCATTTAACAGTAAAATAAGTGAGATGAGATGAGTTTAATAAACATATTCCATATTTTATTTCTCATAAAATAACATGCATTGATGAAACAGATGTTTTAGAGAATTTCAAAGATGAAAACGGGCAGTTCTTTTGCAATTCCAGTGGCGAAGAAGAAAAAGAAGGAAGAACTGATAAACATGTGAGAAGCATGTTGTCATTATTCAGAGCTTCAAACATTTCATTTCCCGGAGAAAAAGTCATGGACGAGGCAAAGACATTCACAACAGAGTATCTAAACCAAGTTTTAACAGAACAAGCTGTAACTTACGTCGATCCAAGTCTTCGGACAGAGGTAAGCTGTAAACACTTTTTCAACTTCTGATATTGTAGGCACGTTCATGGTATTGGCAACTTTTTTATTTATTTTGTAGGTTGTATTTATTTATTTTGTATGTTGTACTTGTTGCACTTCGGGCCTACAAACATAATTAATGAAAAGTAGAGAAATATAAAACATCACACAATAAAGAAGAATAGAAATGGGTGCAATGGTAATATCTGTCAAGTAGTGGGAAATGTATACAATTTTCAAGAAGCTTTTCATGGGATTTTTCATTTAAAGAGGGGATTTTTAAGGGTTTTGGGGCATATGGAAAGTCAAACTCTTGAGAAACCTCCACCAAAAACAATGTAATTGTAAGGTGTGTTGTCACAACCCAACAATGTTTCAAGAAATCTCAAACACCACCTCAACTTTTCTAATAATATTAGTTGTGTGAACATGTGTGTATAGTTTTCTAGAGTATATACCACAACCACAAACTAAATCACTGCAACCATTGTATGTGATACTCATGTTTCTCATACAAAAGTTGTAGGTGATACTCATGCTTCTCATATGAAAGAACTCATTTCTATGCTCTTTACCTGGTTTTTCCATATGTCCATCAACTTCCTGTGAAATATATGAAGATTCCAACACAATCACTGACCTTCCTAGTGTATTTGCATAAGGTACACAAGACACATAATTCTTTCTTCCTTACTACTAGGAGATACACTTGAAGAATGCTTGCGATGGAAAACTAAAGGGATATTTACCCAATGCTCATATTGAACCTCATCAATATCTTCACCAAATTTCTATTTGGATAACCACAACTTGCCATCTTTCTAGACTTTGTATACTTTGCTCAAGATTTTGTTTTTCTACTCCTAAATTCTTCATCAAAAGCCCTAGTTACTTGAGCCTTTAACTTGTTAATCTCAACCATGCTTTCCTTGCAACAAGAATATAATCAAAATAACACTGCATGGGCTCTAAAATCACGGGCCCATGCATGGCCAAAATAACTCTTGACGAGACTTTGCCCCCCCTTTCCATGGCCAAAATGGGCCAAACTTCACTCAAAGTCAGGGTATCCAAGAATACTGCATGCTCCGCCCGTTAGTCATGGATGACATTTCAAACTCGGGGTACACATGCCTAACCATGTCTTACAATCATATGCCCATTTACATATTTCCACCTTGAACTTTGCGTTCAATACTTTCACCATTTCTTAGAATCTGAGTAATGCCATCAACACTCTCCTTCCATGCTTTGCTACCATCACAGCGAGATCTAACTTTGCCTCCTCCGACAACTCATCATAACACTCCACTAACATCACGTTGAGTCATTCCTTCAAACACTTTGTGTTCATAATCCAAACTGTAGAACATGGCATACATAAGCAACATACATAAGTAATATATCCAAGAGGAAACCTTGCTCTAACCACTGTCATGGCTTCTAAATCTGCCACCCGATCGACCTTTCTCCTCAGCCTCATAGGGTTTTTCCTCCTCACAAAAAGAGTGCCAAACTCTAGATTCCCTTGCAGCAGACTTTCCTTTCCTATGCACAAATGACAATCTTACCTCAACTCTCACAAACCTTTAGCCAACCTCAGCTCTAATACCACTTGCTGGACTTCAAACTTGGAAACAAAATTCATGAATACAGATAAAAGTAGAGAAATATAAAACATCACACATAGGAAAGACTAAGCATGAAGCTCCTTAACCCAAACAAATTTACCTGCAAGATGTATTGTCACAACTCAACAATAAACATCAACACAAGTCTGATTTAGTTACTGTTTTCAGGTGAAATACGCAGTAGAATTGCATCAACACAAGTCTGATTTGGTTATTGTTTTCAGGTGAAATACGCATTGGAATTTCCATGGCATTGTAGTGTTCCGAGATGGGAGTGTAGGAACTTTATCGAAATATATAAACAAAACTATTCATGGCTCAGGTATGGACCTTGTCAATAAAGATTTGATTGAATTTCCTTTAGGACGAAAAAAATGAATCTTGAATTTCAATAATTGCTCTATTAACACTAATCTATGTTTGCTATTTGCCACTACTCTTTTAGGTCTAATATTAACCAAAATATTTTAGAGTTGGCCAAATTGGACTTCAATATTCTGCAATGTACACATCAGAAAGAGATGCAACTTATCTCAAGGTGGACTGGTATTTGACATTACTATCGGATAGATTATGAATCATATCAGTATGTAGAGATTGATTGCTTGTCAATTTATCGACATGACCGTGTGCACTATGTCTATATATAGGTGGTGGACAGACTCATATATGCAGCAGTTGAATTTCTATCGGAAACGCCACGTGGAGGTTTACTTTTGGGTCGTTACAGGCACTTTCGAGCCCGAGTTTTCTACCAGCAGAATTGCCGCCACAAAACTTGCTACACTGATGACTGTTCTAGATGACTTGTATGATACTCACGGAACATTGGACGAAATCAAAATCTTCACAGAGGGAGTGAGAAGGTGAAGTCAAATTCAAATTGTAGCGACAGCTATCCATTCATTAGTAGTTTCTGAGCTAGTAACGCTGCGATATAACCTATACAGCAGGAAGTTTTTTTTTTCTTTTTAAATAAACATCTTTATTATTTTCTGTCCATTTTCAGATGGGATTTTTCATTAACAGGCCACCTTCCAGACCACATTAAAAAAATATTTGAGTTATTCATGAAGACATCGAATGAATGGACTGCTGAAGTGGAAAAGAAACAAGGGCGGGATATGGCAGTTTATATACGAAAAAATGGTGTATGTATTGTTTATTTATATACTATTTAAGTGGGTTTTATTTAAGTGGGTTTAATAGTTAAGAACATGTATTTTTTTTCTAAATTACAAATTCAAATCCAGAATATTCTGAATAAATCAATGAAAGTATATGACTGGTTGCCTCATTTTTAGTGGGAGCCATACCTTGAATCTTATCTGCAAGAAGCGGAGTGGATAGCGGCTGGATATGTCCCCTCGTTTAATGAGTACTTGAAGAATGGCCAGGCGAGCACAGGGATGTCTGTGCTAAATTTGATTCCGCTTCTGTTAATGGGTCAGATTCTACCAGACGACATTCTGAAGCAAATATTCTCTCCATCCAAGATCCATGGTCTCTTAGAATTGACGGTCAGACTCAAGGACGACATAACAGATTTTGAGGTATTTGGCATCAAAATTAAGATTAATTGTAAAAGCGTTTACACAAGATGAGATTAGCATTGGTTTTAACATTTTCCACTTTGTATGCAGCAAGAGAGAGAACGCGGGGAGATAGCTTCAAGTTTAGAGTGCTATCTGAAGGACAATCCCGAATCTACCCGAGAAAACGCTTTAAATCATATTAAAGGCATCCTGGATCTTTCTGTCAGCGAACTGAACTGGGAATTTCTGAAGCATGACAATGTGCCGCTGTGTTGCAAAAAATTTTCTTTCAATCTTGCGCGGGCCATGCACTTACTCCTCAAATACAATGATGGTTTTTCCAATTCTGACGGCGAGGTGAAGGACCAAATATTAAAAGTTCTTATCGAGCAGGTCTGAATATCGTGGGGAATATATTTGTGCTTCGGGGAATATATTTGATGGTCTTATTTGCGTCTACTAAAGTATGATCAGTGTGAAATGCCCTACAAAATATTCATTCTATGCTTTTAGATTGACACTGCGCTTTAGAACCAACCTATCCTAACATATTTTTAATATTATTACTCATTTTGCTAATTTTGATGGAAAGATCCAGCAAACCTTTTTGTAATTCAAAAAATGATTTATTTTGAGAATTCTGTAAATTTGAAAGCTCTTATTATTTTGTGGATCGTGAAATTATTAAAACTCTTCTCCTAATTTTCTTACTTATATATTACTGATTTGAATAAGTTTTCATAATAGTTTTTCATTCATATTTTAAATGGAAAAATGCATGGTAAATTTCAAAATAGGTTTAATTATTGGTATTATTAGATGGTAAAAATTAATGTGAATATATATATATATATATATATATATA
>SNQJ01S0069043.1:45234-55880 GCA_010110895.2 Picea sitchensis | reverse complement strand
TGTAATTTGATGGTTTCCAACATTCAATAAACTTATTAATTTATTCTTTATCTTTTATGATAGATTATGTTAAATTTTTAATTATATTTGATGGTTAAAATGCACAATTAATTTCACTATCAAATTTTATCATTATTAATAAATAAGTATTTGTCTTTAAGATTTTCATTCTCTTTTTATTTTATTTTTATGTTTTTGACTTTTTATTTATAGTCAGTTTATAGTCTCATTGAGTAGAAGGGTTTCATAAAAATGTATCCTTCCTTTATTTAGTTATTAGATACCAAGAAATCCAATAATTTCCATTAAATGCATTAAAATTTTCACATATATAGATGTATGTATAGTTTTCTTTCAAAAGTTATGGTTGTTTTTTTTAAGTGATGGTTTATAAAATTATTTACAAGTAAATTATATATATATATATATATATATATGAAAGTGGTAAAATTTATTCTAATTGAATTTACAGTGAAGATAGCAAAGGGAATCTATTCGGCCACAATTTGAGCATTGCAGTGGTATGATGATCTTGACCTTTTATCTTATACTTGTGGAAGTAACATCTAGATTACCAAATATGTCGAACCTCCAAGAGATCGACATCTATTACCATATGAGAGAGTGATGAATATGGTGATTTCACTGTGGATGTACCCTCACTTTCTCATCTCGAAGAGAGGATTAATAGATATAGTGTGAGCCTGCTTAGCAGTCCAGAATTATCATGCAATATGCCATCAACAACTGCACCCTCCAAACTCGTCCTCCTATCAAATTCAAATGGAATTTGCACCTACAACGGCGGGTATTTAAGATATCACCCACAAGATATTCCTTGCCTCTGTTATGAGGAGACTATACCTGAAGCCTTCGAGAGAGAGTAGGCCTCAAAATCAAGCACAACACGTTTCGAGTACTCAAAAAGAAGTATGGACTTGGTAACTTATTTTTTCATTATCATTTATGCATTATTTTTCATTTTGCATAATACCTTATCTTCTTCCTTTGCATAAAAAAATATATGACCAATCACAGAGTAACCTTCTATATCAGTTTTACCTAATTTAAATTGACATGATATAGATTTGGAGCTAGCGGTGAATCAAGGACTTGAGGGAAATAATTATTTTGTATGTTCCCTTAATAGATCTATTAAGGATTCTTGGAACAATCATAATAGGGTTTCAAGAAAGCATATACACCATGGAATTACGTCACTATTAGTTTTCAACAATTACACATGGAATTAGTATATTTTTTTGAAAAATTACTAGGATGCTCGCACATAAAGATTAAGGTAACCTACAATGCTATATTATTTTTGAATTCTTGAAGTAGCGTACAATGTTGCAATACCTTACCTTTAAAATCCTTGTCAACTCTAGCTGAAGAATGAGAGCATGAATTTTTGGGAACACAGCAGACGAAAAATAATATGTCGATAATGTAGAGAAATCCTTGCAAGAGACAAAAAGAGAGCAGTAATAAGTGGGCTAAAATGAAATATTTGTTCCTCTAATATTATGATTTCCATCTTGATACAGAAACCAGATATTAATAATAGAAACCTAAAAGTGAATACATCAATAAAGCCAAAAAAACATAAAGAAATATTACTAGTGAAATCGATTGTTGGACATGATAGGATACGTCTCCACAGTTTAAGGGAACCTAGTCGACTCCCACTACATAGTATAACATAGTTTAAGAGGGCTAATCCGCTCCCTCTCCATAGTCTAACGGATATCGATCCTCGATTCCATGATTTTTTCTCTACTTATCAAGATTTGAACAGTAAATACCAGCGAACTTGACCAAATGAACTTAGTACATATATGAAAAAAGTGTTTAATTGATAAAGTGCTTGGACAAATGTCTTTTAATGTAAATAAGTTACCAAATGCATGAACTATGAAAGTCGAATGGACCAAGTTCATCTGAGAAATTCTAAAAATGATATTTTTTAATATTGTTATTTATAGTTATATTTTTTAATATTTAAACTTAACAAATTAAGTGAGATTGTATTCAAACCTAAATCCATTTTAACCTCATATGTATGATACATGTGAAGTTAACATTAATTCATTGATATAAGTACTTCACATTACTTAGATTTGCATGTATTTGTGCTAGTCCCAAAATTCATGGGATCACCCTACCATTTCTAGTAATGGTCATGAAGCTCTTAAAATGGCCAACAGACATTTCCTCACAACTGCAATGCAACACTCGCAATTGAATTAACTGATCTAACCTAGTTCGTCATATCTAAAGTTGTATTCAAAATATATGAATTTCTAAGATAATAACTCTGCTTCAGTTTTGACTGCAAAAGTAATTATGCAAACTCTAAATTATTACGATGAGATGGAACAACCAACCAGACAATACAAATACAATAATGACAGTCTACATCACAACTATTTCCCTTGTTTAATTTACTAGAATTTTTTTTCTTTTAGATACATATTCATTGTTATAGTGAAACAAATTTCAAGTATAGTAAACTTGTCAATATTATTAATCCCTTCTATGTTATCAGTAGTGTTAGCACATATTCTTGCAGGGGGGTGTTTTCCCCACTAGATTTGGCCCTTGGGCGACAAAAGGAAAAGAATAGGGTTGAAAAACCCACTAGATGGTGCTTATCCTAAGTTTGTCAGGGTTGATGTGACCGTTTGGCATGTTGTGCTAAGAGGCGCATAGATCTGGGCGGCTGAGATTTGTGTGCTCCAGATTGACGGTTGATGGCCATATCGGGGCTTCAATGTGCGCGAAGGTTAAAAAAGGTAGAGTGGACCGAGGAAACTACTGCGGTTTGTATAGGCAGTATGTGTCAGCCAGAGACACACATCGGGAGCAAAAGTAGGAAGTTTCAAACGACTTTTCATGGCCCCTAACCCTATCCCAGGCCGAAAAATGGCCGCCCGACAGCCATCCCACCAGCACCTGTCCCCCACTCCTTATCTCTCCTCTATCCATCACATCTCCTTCTCCCCTATCAATTTTTCTCCACCTCAGCTCCAGCCATGTCGCCCTCACAGCTTATTCCCAGCCTCCGTGTTTCCTCTACATGGCCATCGCACAAACCAATATCCTGACCATCATGCCATCGCCCTGCCATACCCTCGTCCATGTCCGCTGCCTAGCCATCCCTGCAGGCATCCAACTCAGCTTCAGGTGGTAGGATGCAGAGGCCACCACGTCTCCCGGGTAAGGTCTTGACTCAGGCCCTCTTGATATCGAGGAAGAAATTATTAAGGTTGGTTGGCGGTGCTTGAGCATCACTTCCACCATAAATGGAAAACCTGGGAAGGACTGTTAAATAGTCGGCTCAAATGACTATCCGTTCTGAAGCACGGTTGTGTCTGACCAAGCTTGCATCTGACATGAGAGTCCATGCACAGTTTTCCAGAAAACATGCAGACGTAATGCCTTCAATGCATTAACTCGAGCACACCTCTGCTACAAAAACAAAATTTTGAGTATAAGTATGGAGTTCTATCATTTTTGCAGTGGTATTTTGGTTGAGTAGAGCTCCCATTTTGTACTATGTTTTAACAGCATAGCTGTGCCTAGTTATGTATTTCGATTTGAGACTTTCAGATTAATAGAAGTCAACCTCCTCTTTCCATATCTTTGTAAAAACTATGTTAAAACATTCGGAATTGGAGGATCCAGTCGAGGGTCGTATTGTTGTAGGATGATGTAGGTTTGATCACTGCAACATTTTCACCAGTTTAAACCACTTTTCTGTGCTGCCTTATTCCCCCTTACACTGAATGGATCAGAATTGGAGGATCTAGTTGAGTCGTTGTGGCCGTATAGTGATGTATGTTTGATCATTGTGATGTTGGAATTATGTCATTTGGGAACATTTCAGTGTTTGAAACCTGCGCTCGAAAGCATCATTGAGCCCGAGTTTTTCTTCTTCAAGTTGTTGGAAAGTCAGATGCCCATAACAGTCTTCATTTCATTTTCTCACCAAGTCTTCCCTCTGCTCGCCTTTAATCTCATGTCCTGACTGAAGTTAGTTATGGCCCTCACTTCCCTGTGCATTTCTGGCATGACTTCTGGTGGTAACATTTTTGGCGTCGTTGTTGGAGACGAAGTTGAAGATTTTCCCTGGGAAGAATGACAAAGCTTACTGGTTCTAAAGGTGCATCATAACCTAGTACATCAAGATTGCAACTGTGCACCTGGTGACTCCACTACATCAACTACATTATTTCAGTGTGGTTACTTCTGGCTACATCTGGTAGCCCTTAGGAGAACACAACGATCAGATCTGGTCTTTGATGGTGAACAAATACCAGACACATTCATTCCACACATCATTCACCTGGCGAATCCATGGTTGAAGAATCGATTGGAGACCCCACTGGTTCGAAATGGAAAGAATTCTGGCTTGAACATTTTCTCCCTTTAATTTTTCTGTTGTTCCTGATTTTCCCAATGTTGTTCCTGCTTCAAATGAATGGAATGATTAGTTGTCTATATTTAGAGAGCATAAAGAGGGCAACCCTGCTCAAGATCTCAGTGAGTTTCATGAACTCGTGCACCAATGGGAGATACATCATGAGGATGTACTAATGAAGATGTTCATGTTCTTGTTAGTAGGGGATGCTCATGAATGGTATCATTCTTTACCCCCTGCTAGCATTTATTAACTAGGAGAATTTCATGCAACTTTCAATAAGCATTGTCAGAAGCTTTATCCCCTTGAGATAATTTTTCATAGTTATTGTGAGGGATACCACGAACGTATTCAAGGTATAGCAGCTTCTTACACAGACTGTGAGGATGAGGACCAGGATGAAGTAGATGCTCTGTGTGAACTGATGGAGCTGGTGAAGTCTCTTTCTATAGAGTTATTGGAATTGGAGGCAGAACATGAGGGCTGCCTCTTTGAAGAAAACGCAGAGGATTTTCCAGCCCTTGAAGAGGATGTTCTTGGTAGCTCTATTAAGGATGATGATGAAGATTTCATGGTTGTAGAGGCCCTCTATTATTCTCCTGAGGTGCTTGTTGTTCCTAGTTTTGATGATTATTCAGATGAATAGCAACATAGCCCTACATCATAGTTTGTTGATCAGAGGAGCAACCATCCTGTGTATGACAGCTATGAATAAGATTCTAAGCTGGATATGTAGGATATCCAGGAACACACAATAAAGCCTTATCCTTTTTTTATTAAAGAAGATTATCATGAAGAAATCAACCATCATGTGCTTGCAGAAATCACTGAGCAACAGATTGAAGGACAAATCTTTCTCACTAGTCTTGTTTATGATGATTATGAATCTGACCTATGAGAAATCCATGAAGATGAACCAAAGTAGTAGCAGAAGGGGCAATTTATGTCTTGTCGAGAGCTTGTAAGCAAGAAACCATCACCTGAGACCAATCAAACTGCATCAACTCCTCTTCCACCTGTGCTTATCAGTGATATTCAGCCATGTGTGAGCAGTTGTGGAGCATATAAGGCTACCTTTTACAAATTTTACAAGAGTTGTCACTCATTCTATGAGCCTGTCAGTGATTACATGAAGTGGAATTTCCTTCATGACCTAGAGCTAATCAGGCCTTCCCGATCTAGAGGAAGCAGTTATTAAGGTTGGTTGGCGATGGTTGAGCATCATTTCCACCATAAATGGAAAACCTGGGAAGGACTGTTAGATAGTCGGCTCAGCTGACTATCCATTCTAAAGCATGGTTGCGTCTGACCAAGCTTTCATATGATAGGAGACTGCATGCACAGTCTGGCAGGAAACATGCAGACGTAGTTCCTTCAATGCATTAACTTGAGCACACCTCTGCTACAGAAACATAATTTTGAGTATAAGTATGGAGTTCTGTCATTTTTTCAAGGGTCTTTTGGTTGAGCAGAGTTCCCATTTTGTAATATGTTTTAACACCAGAGCTGTGCCTTGTTATGTATTTTGATTTCATACTTTCATATTAATAGAAGTCAGCATCCTCTTTCCATCTCTTAGTAAATACTGTGTTAAAACACTGGGAATTGGAGGATCCAATCTAGAGCCATAATGTTGTAGGATGATGTAGGTTTGATCACTGCAATGTTTTCACCGGTGTTAACTAGTTTTTTGTGTTGCCTTATTCCCCCTTACACTGAATGGCCTGGAATTGGAGGATCCAGTCGATTCGTTATGGCCGCATAGTGATGTAGGTTTGATCATTGTGTTGTTGGAACTGTGTCATTTGGGCACATTTTAGTGTCTTAAACCTGGGCTCGAAAGCATCATCGAGCCCGATTTTTTCTTCTTCAAGCTGTTGGAAGGTCAGATGCCCATAGCAGTCTTGTTCTCGTTTTCTCACCAAGTCTTCCCTCTGCTCGCCTTTGAACTCATGTCTTGACTGAAGTTGGTTATCACCCTCACTTCCATGTGCATTTCTGGACTAGTTTTCTGAGTTAAAGTGATATTCTTTTGGGTCTGCAACCGTTCGACCAACCTTAAATCACTCATTGTGACATATAAACTGATGGGTATCAGGTTCATCCCTACTGCAATCCAGGGGTGACTTCTGGTGCTAACAAGTAGAATGTGGCATCATGAAATATGAGCTTTTTTATTCTAATGTCACATGAAATATGTATCACATTGATATTGACTTTCTTAATCTAAAACATATTTTTTCTTAGACATTTTTCTACTATAAAATTTATGGTAATTTTTTTATAAGAATTTATTCTGATTATTCTTTATGTTTTATTTATCACTATATAACAATAAACACCACTTCTTATTTTTAAACCTAAAAGCTTCGTGGTACAATATTTTCTAAATATAGAATATCCTAACTATGTTGCTAAGTATGCCATACTTTGTATTCTTAGTTATTTTCCCACCACTTCGGTGCTCATAGTGCGTGAGTACTCCTAGATATACCTTTATTGGTATGGATCCAAAATCATTAACACATGTGATGAATGATAAAATAAGTATATGCTAACATGAGAGAAATGATAAAGACACTGTTAAATATGGAATTGTAGTATATTGATTTTGTATAATTTTTTAAAAATTAATAGAAATTATATATATCATATAATTATTTTAGATTAGTGGAAAATAATGAGTTGGAATTTTATTTACACAATATTGTGTATTTTTTTTAATGCTAAGGAAAATCTTAGTATAGGAAAAGTATACTTTAAAAAAAAATTAATTCAAATGTTTTGAAATACTGAAAATTATATATTGTGAGTTGATTAGTTTTTTTATTTTTTTGTTAACGTATTAGTTTATTTTTTAAATATAAATAAAGAAAAATGTTGAAATTTAACAAGGGATGTTCTCATTCATGTTTTTGTGTTTTTCATGGGGGACATAAAGTCATGTTTTCTCGGCATGTTTTAATTGTAAAGTGATTTTGTAAATAAAGGGTTTTTATAAAGTGAATGTACTTAAATTATGGGTCCCAAAGTAATAATGTGAATTTATTACTTATTTTGTAATTAATGAGGACCATTAAATGCGAGCCCTTAGATTAGACTTATGATAGACATTAGATTGATTTGGTTATGTAAGTTAGGATTTCTTGGGAAAAAATAGAGTACCTATACATGTTTGGGAAGTAAGAAAGAAACGTTGAGTAGGTAAAATAGAGAGAGATCATATTTCTAGAGAGAGTTTAGATAAAAGTTTCCAAAATAAATAAGAGTGAAGTATTCCCAAGACAGTGACATCATACAGTTTATACAAGAAGAGAGAGAACAATTTGTACAAAGAGAGAGGACAATTTGTAAAGAAAGAGGGAGGAAAATGTTTCAAGGAATAAGTCCATACAGGCCATAGTATCATAAGGAAGATTATTGTGTATTTATTGTTGTTGTTTGACATCTGCATAGTGACACAATTTTCCAAAAAGAAATCACGTTGTAGTTTGTGGCATGTGTGGGTAGTTTAGAAGCTTGTTTCATGGCAGAGATAAGTTCATTTGAATTTCTGATTTTGTTGAGATGGAATCATTAAATTTATGAGTTGTAAAGGAAGTTTTAGTTTTTTTCTTGAATAATATAAATAATCTCGAATAATATAAATAATCTTTGTAGGGTTTTCCCCATTTTGGGGTTTTTTCCTTGTTCATTGGACCAAAAATCACATGTCTATTTTTTGCGCTCTCTGAATATGGATCAATGATTTTTGACCAAATGTATGGATGAGATATTTTATATTTTGTCATTAAAAATATTCATGGTATTAGGGTAAGGGCTCTGTAAGAAGTGCATTATGTAGAATTTAATTTCAACATTAGGCAAAGAAAAAAGGGGGTAAAATTTATAGAATAGTTGTTTGAACATGGTTGCTTCCATCATATTTGAGGACCGATCAGATGACATTTCTAAATATTTGCAATCGAATTTTAGAATGACAACTATTTTTAAAGAAATTAAATTGAGGGCTCTTGTCAATTCTATGGTATTTCCTCCCTCCAACGATCCTATTTCCTTGGATTATAACTAAATTCAAAGAGGCCAAATCCTAGAGACTCATTTTGGATGGAGTAAAGGATCCAGTCATCCCATACCTGGCTAAAAACAAGACATCCAATGAAATGTAGGAGGCATTGAAAAATCTATATGAGGCTAAGAATGAAAACTGTAAAATGACACTCAAAGATAAACTGCATTCAATCAAGATGACCAAGGGTGAGACTATGGTTCCATATCTTACCCAGTTGGTACATGTTAAGGATGAATGGGTAGTTGTGGGGGAATTCATCTCAGATTCAAATCTTGTGAGGATAGCCTTGAGATGCTTTACCAAGGATTGGGAAGTATTTGTGGAATGCATTGTGGGATGTGAAAAAATTCCAGATTGGAGCATACTTTGGGATGATTTCACTAAGGAGGAGATATAGATGAATAGAGAGAAGGGAGGATAGGGAGTTGAAGAGGATAATGTTTATATTCTATAAAATTGCAAGGGAAAAAGGAAAAGGAGTTCTAGGATTGACATCATCAAAGTTTTTTTCTTTGCATGCAATGAATATGGAAACTATGCAACACAATGTCTCAACGGGAAGGGACAAAGGATAAGGAGAAACAGGTAGCACCCTTTGTAGAGATAAATGACTTTAATGAGAAGTTTGATAAATATATTTCTCGTGTATCCATTTCTTCAAGTGGAAACAACATCATCTTTGAGTTTGACAAGACTTGGATGGTGGAAAATGGGGCCACCAATCATATGATATGCATACTATACTTGTTTTTCTTCATATCTGAGATTGGTATTAACCATGTCATGGATGGAACTCACCATATTAGAGGAGTCAATAGTGTCAGGTTTCTGTTAGACTTCAGAGAGACCATGGAAGTAGAAGGGGTATTGTTTGTACCGGGGATGAGATTTAATCTCCTCTTAGTCTTATCTATCAAGGATGATGGATATGTGATCACTTTCGAATGTGGTTATGCTTATCTCCATGCAATAGATGAGGTTCCCATCATGATAATTCTGATTGGAGAATGGAGAGGTAGAGTATACATAGTGCATGGACAAACTATGGGAGGTTAGTCAGGTTGGATATCTGACTCAATGGGGGAGAAAGAAGTTTAAAGGACTCAATTTCCACCCAAATGTTAGTCCTGAGTTCAAGGATATAGTACTAGCAGAAAGATAAACTTGCATGAGTTAAGAAAATCAGTAAATGTTGAGAGACGAGAAAATATTTCTCAAAGCATCAGTAGAAGTCACAGTTCAACCAGACCAGTTCAAAGGCAACATCTAGGTTCAGAGGGAGAAACCACTGCAAATAGCTTGGATTCTGGGAATGGTCCTGGAAGTGGAAATGCCATGAGGACCTTCCTCATTAAGAGGGAGTGTTGAAATTTAACAAGAGATGTCCTCATTCATGTTTTTTTTTTTTTGTCATGGGGGGCACATAAAGTCATGTTTCCTAGGTATATTTTAATTGTAAAGTGAATTTTTAAATAAAGTTCTTTTATAAAGTGAATTTACTTAAGTTTTGGGTCCCAAAGTAATTTAAAGTGAATTTATTACTTATTTTGTAATTAATGAGGAGAATTAAATGTGATCCCTCATATTAGACTTATGATAACCATTATATTGAGTTGGTTATGTAAGTTAGGTTTTCTTGGGAGAAGAGAGAGTGCATATAAATGTTTGGGAAATAAGAAAAACACACAGAGAAGGAGAAAGAGAGAGGATGGATTTCTAGAGAGTGTTTAGAGAAAAGTTTCCAAAATTAATCAGAGTGCACGATTCTCAAGATAGTGACGAGAGAATAATCTTTACAAAGAGAGGAAAATTTGTACGAGGACAATTTGTACACCAAGAGGGAAGAACATTTTTCAATACAGAGAGAGGATAGTTTGTACAGCAAGAGGGAGGCATAGTTTTCAAGTAAAACGTCCGCACAGGTCGCATGAGTCCCAAGCAGGATTATTGTGTATTTATTGTTGTTGTTTGACATCGATTTATAGGTATAAATCAGGCTATAGTTTGTGGCATGTGTGAGAGGTTTATAAGCTTGCTTCATGGAAGATATAAGTTGATTTTCATTTATGATTTTGTTAAGTTGGAATCATTAAATTTCTGAGTTGTAAAGGAAGTTTCAGATTTTCTCTTGAATAATAGAAATAATCTCTC
>SNQJ01S0069043.1:27981-45224 GCA_010110895.2 Picea sitchensis | reverse complement strand
AATGTGCACAATCATACTTGTTTCTCTTTGCATGTTTGTAATAATGGTGGCATATGGAATGAAGGAATTGTTCTTAGAGGAGTTGGTAATGGAAAGGGGGGAGGTGGACATTACTTCACAAGCATGTTTCAAGAAGAGGAAAACCAAGTATTGGGTAGCAATGTAGGGGGGAATTGATCATAAGGTATCAATCAAGATAGACGATCAATATGGCTCAAAAAAAAAGGCACTAGTCGAGGTATCATTGGCTTGAGAAGGAAGAAGTCACTAACTTCATAAGAGAGGAATCACTACATATAGGGAAAAACAATATCCATGATAGAGAGAATAATTTAGAAAGGGTCATAAAAAAAGATTCAATGCTATATACTTCAAATTTTGATAATGATTTGGGTACCAAAGTTACAGAGGCTAATGGAAAGTGTTTGACGAAATTATTGTTCTCTAGCTGTTTGAAGAAAAAATTAATTGTTTTTTCCCATTTACGGGAAATACCATGGTAGCAAAGATTGCATGCCGAGTATTTGTTGAATTTTTTTTTCTTTGGAATCCAAGGTTAACAAGACTGTATCCCAAGTCTTTAACAAAATGTGTGTTCATCAACTTTTTGTTAAATTATTCTTTTGCATTGGAGGTTAGAAGTGCATAAGATTAGTAGAGATGTCTTCTCTTGAATACAAGTTGTTTGGTCAAGTGGTGGGTAAAGTCCATGCAACCAAGATAAAATTTTCAGATAATGATAAAGTCTCTTTCTTGGAATTCGTTACTTTTATGGGTGAATTCTTCTGATATGTGGTGGATATCAAGACAGAAATGGAGTTACCACAAAAGATTTTTGTTGAACAATAGTGTTTACTATTTGGGAATAAACAACTTGAGGAAGCATTCCTTTTTTATAACTATAACATGGTTAAAAAATCAAACCTTGTTTTTTCGTTGTGATTGCAGTGTCCTCGTTGTCCTAGGTGGAGGCTTGACCCACTTTCCTAGCATCCTCCTATAGAAAAAAACATAAATAGCTAGATACAATCATCCATATCCACCTTGGCCTATAGCTTGGTGCAAAATAACACATTCATAGATTTATCCCACCAGGAGGGATCTTCAAGTGATGTTAGGGAAAGGGTTGGGCCTTCAAGACTTGTACCATAATTTGGCTAAGAGAGGCCACATGGATATACTAGGCTTTCCCATTGTGGTTCATGTAACCCTGAAAGATGCTCGAGCTGCAGGATGACTTATTATGGCTCGATGGAGGCCACTAGACATGAAAGCTTCATGGAATAGGTTAGTATATTGATTATATATATGTTCTTCAATTACTATATGCATATGTGTATTTATAGAATGTGGCATTAATAGAATCAAACTTCCTTATATGTGCATTTATGGAAGCAACCTTCTATAAATGTGCATATACGGAACTTCAAAGTGTGCATATACAGAAGCTAACTTCTGTAAATGCACATATATGGAAGTTGACTTACATATATGTGTGTATATGAAAGTGTCCATATATGAAATAAAACTTTCTTAAATGTGCACATATAGAAGTTGGCTTTTGTATATGCGTGCTTCTGTATATGCCCATATATGAAAGCCAACTTTAGTAAATGCGCATTTACGAAACCATGCTTCTATAAATGTTGACTTTCGTATATGCACATATACGATAATTCTTTGTAAATGTGCATATACGGAATTTGGCTTGCGTGTATGTGCTTATATGGAATTTTTAATAGTATTTGTGCATATACGAAAGTGCGCATATATGGAAGTGTATTTTCGTAAATGAGAATTTACAGAAGTTGGATTTTGTATATGCACGCTTCTGTATATGTGTGCATTTATAAAAGACGTCTTTTGTAAATGTGCATATACAAAAGTGTGCATATAGGGAAGCCAACTTCTGTGTATGTGCATTTACGGAAACAACCTTGCATATATACACATTTACGAAAGTTGGTTTATGTATATGCGTGCTTTCGTAAATGCACATATATGGAAGTTGGCTTACGTATATGCACATATACAGAAGCCAAATTCCATAAATGTGCATATATGGAAGTTGTCAAGATGTGTTGACATGAAAACATACAAAATAAGCCTGTTGCATTAAGTGAGAGGCCACCAATATCCACCTGGAATATGTGTAGGGATTCAGACAACCCCAAAAGTGTAAAACCCACAATAACAAAGAATTATAGAAGAACGTGATGAACTAAAAATGAAAAAAGAGGAGCCAATTCGAATAGGTGAGTGGCCACCAATAGCCAATTGGATCAATCCTCCCCCCTTAGGAAGAAATGGTCTCCATTGCATTGATTTCCCCCATCAGGCGAGGATACTTCTGCTATATTTGGCCCCGGGTGAGCCACTTGCCTTTTTATAGGAGTTTCCCTGCCTTGACAATCCGATAAAGTTGGATCCTCTGCTGGAAAGTGCCATTGACATGTGTGTCCACTATATGATCAGTAGATCCTTGTTCCATGCAGTCAAGGTTGAGATCTATGGGTTTCAGTTGTTCTACAATCTCTGAGGGGTCCAATAATGGTGGAAAATATGGTCAAAAGAGGTCCACATTGAACATTGGGTGCAGACCAAGGAAGGGTGGAGTGTTGAGCTCAAAATCATTACCACCCACAACCTTCGTGATAGTGTAAGGCCCATAGCGAAGGGGGAAAAGCTTCTGATGAGGCCTTGTGGTACACTCCTTCCGCAAATGTAACCAGACTTTGTCTCCAACCTGAAACTGGTGTGGTACCCTGTGTTGATCATGGCGCTGCTTGTACTTAGCATTGGATTTCTGCAAAATCTTCTGGATTTGTTGGTGGATGTGCTGAATCTTTTCAATGAATCTGGTGGATTTGTCGATCATAGATTAATCATGGGAAGAGTCTGTCTGTGTGGTGATAAAAGGAAGTGAAAAATTGATGGGTCCCAAGGGTTGGAATCCCAGCCCCACCTAAACTGGGATATGGTCGGTGGAGCTATGGAGAGCCCTGTTGTAATTGTATTGAAGATAGGGGAGACTCTCATCCCATATACATGGATTCTTAGATTTGTACATGAGAAGGATGTGCACAATCATCCGATTTACGACCTTTATTTGGTCATCTATTTGGGGGTGGAAAGCAGTGGATTTTGTGAGCTTGGTGTCCTATAGTGACCGGAGACCTGACCAAAATGTGTTGAGGAACTTGTTTTCCTAGTCGGAGATGATGGTATGTGGTATCCCAAAATTGAGCTAGACTCATTATAAGAAGAGCTTGGCAATATCTATTGTTTTGATATTCTTCTTATAGGCTGTGAGGATGGAAATCTTTGAAAACCCATCAATGACCACAAATACACAGTCATTTCCTTGCCTGGTGGATGGAAGGCCATACATGTAATCCATTGAGATGGATTTCCAATGCTTCTCGGTAGTAGGAATATGGGTGTGTAATCCTTTCTTCTTTATGGATGGCTTGGAAATGGCACAAGTAGTGCAACATCTGATATACTTGTTGACGTCCTCTCAAACTTTTGGCCAATACAAATATTTCTTAAGAACAACCATAGTTTTCTCCTGGACAAAATGTCCTGCCATCAAACTGTAGTGGGATTCCCAAATCATCTTTGCACGCTTTCTTGTAGGAACACAGAGATGGCCTAGGTGGCATAATATTCCATTTTGAATGTGAAGATTTGTGACAGTCACACCTATACCCAAGAGCTGATAGGTGGTGGCAAAGTTTGAATCTTGCTGATAAAGTTGCGGCCACTCAGACGCTTCATGTCCGTAGGAATGGAGCATAGTGGTGAGTGCAGCCACATGAGGTCAACTGAGGTAGTCATTGGCACGAGTTGAGATACATGTATTATACTTGATGTTGATATGGAACTATTGCAGGTAGGTCGACCACTTCTAATGGTGGTCGTTCTACAATTTCCCCTATGTTTGTATGAACTGCAAAGGCTTGTGATTAGTGTGTATGATGTTCTCCTTTCCCAGAATGTAATGTTACCATTGACAACAGGCTTGTTCAATGTAATACATTTACTTTTCATAGGTGGGGTATTTATGGACAGTATATGAGAGTGTCTCACTGTGGTATGCCACCGGATGACCGTGCTGAGTGAGAACTGTGCCCATAGGATAGTCAGATGCATCAGTCTCAATCTTGAATGGTTGTTGTAGATCAGGCAAGGAGAGCATTGGATATGAGAACAAGAAATTCTTTATATCATTGAATGCTAATTGTTGTTCCTTCCCCGACATGAATTTGGCCCTACCACCACCTTTGGTCACCCATCTGAGGGCCTATGAAATATGGGAGAATCCCAACAGGAACCATCGGTAGAAGTTGTCTAGTCCCAAGAAGCTCTGAAGATAGGTCAATGTGGTCGGGGTTGTCCAGTCATGGATGACTTGGATATTAGCTTGATCAACATGTACCCCATTCTCATCAACAATGTAGCCCAATTATTGTACCATGTTCATGCCAAAAGATCATTTTTACAAGTTGGCATATAGTTTTTGCTGCTGCAAAGTGCTCAAAAACTATTGAATATGCAGCATGTGCTCCTCCCACGTTTTGATGAAGATGAGGACATCGTCCAAATATACCACCACAAAGGAGTTAGTGAAGGGTCTCAATACATCATCCATCAACCTGATGAAAGTGGTTGGTGCATTTTTTAAGACAAAGGGCATGACTAGCCATTCAAAGAGACCTTATTCAGACCTGAAGGTTGTCTTCCATACATTAGTTGGTTAGATGGGAACCTGGTGGTAGCCAGACTTTAGGTCAATCTTGTTGAAGAAATTCCCCCCCTTGAGTTGGTCAAGAAGGTCATGAATCTTGGGAATGGGGTACGGGTTCCTAACTGTGATTTTGTTTAAGGCTCTGTAATCAATGAAGTCACCAAGTCTCGTCCTTCTTCTGCACCAGTACAATCAGGCTTTTGCAAGGGTAGGAATTGGTTCTGATGTGCCCCTTCTGGAGAAGCTTTTGGATATGTTTCTTGATTTTTTCATTTTCCATCAGTGAGTGACGATAGACTTGTCTATTAGGTAGAGGTGTGTCAGGATTCAGATCAATTGGATGCTTAACATGGCAGTGTGTTGGTACCCCTATAGGTGAGGAGAATATGTCTATGTATTCTTACATGATCCTGACCACTTGCTTCTATTGCAAAGAGAGGATTTGTGTAGAGGCCATGAATGTGGCCCCGACCTTTTGCTTACTGTGAGAACGAATCAAAAATAAGATGGACTTATTAGTCTATGAAATGACCTTACTGCATTGCTTAGCAGAGATTAAAGAAATAGCAGTAACTGTCATTACCTCTGGTATCCTGTACAATTGTCTACCCAAAGTAATAATAACATTGTGGGATCTAGACTCATACATAGCATGACACTTCCACAAATATGGTTGTCCTAAAAGAACATCAAAAACTTCAAGGGGAGAAATATGACACAGAACCTCATCTTTGAAAGTATTGATGACGTAGGGCAGATGGCACTGTTGGCTAACATGTAGATCTCTTCCTTGGTGAAGCCAGCCAATGATGTAGGGTTGCAGGTGCGGTGTCGTTCCCAGGTCCAGCCAGTTGATGAACTCTGTTGAAATCAGGTTCTTCTGAATACTACTATCGACAATGAAATGAAGCAGAGCCCCCTTTACCAACATCTACTAGTGAAAGAGGTTTCCCCTTCCTCTCGTTCTTCTGGTTCGCTTGAACATACTTTGGTGGTAGCGACATTGGCACTGGGTTCAACATTAATAATCTGCTTGCCTCTTTTAGGATTTGATTCAAAATCAGAATTGAAGTTTGACTCAGAAGCCTTCATTTCGGCCATGAGTGACTACTTGGAGCGACATTCTTCAGTTTTGTGCCAAGGGATTTTATGGTACTCGCACCATTTTCATGTGTCCTTCTTTTTCTTCTGATTTCCATTATTTTTTTGTGGCTTGGACCAATTTTCCTGAGGGAGACCATCTTGAATTGGTCCCTTGTTGTGTGGGTTGGGGCCACCTTTGACCTGCTTTGGCTATGAGGGGTTTGCAGATCCAAACTCTCACCTTTTCTTCATAAATTTATGCTCGATCTTGACAGTGTATCTATTCGTCGTGCCCAATGAGGCGATGTCCAGAAACTCAATTTCTGTTCGAATGTATCTATGAAAAAAGATGTGGTATTTGAGCGGTCGATCTTGCAATGGATCAATTGGTTTAAGTCCCAACTTTTGTGCTCGGATCTTGTTGGGGACATGCACAAAGTAAAAGAAATGAAGAGCATATTTCTCTGATACCACTGATCCGGATTTAGGAGTGGAACAAATTTATTAACAAACTGAATATAATAAACATAAAACAAATATGAAGAATAAAACAAATATCCAGTGAACAATATCTTCTATCAAATAATGAAATAGGATGAAACTATAAAATTGTAGAACTGAAACACTTGCTCGAATGGTGGTAGCTATCTCTGAGAAGAGATGTGGTTGTATGTGCACCCGTCTAAGAAGAATGAATTACAATGAGGATACAAAGGCCTTTTTGATATTACTCATGAATTCCAAAACCCTAGACATCCAAAAACCTAACCCTAGGAGGTGAAACTTCAAAATTCATGTGGGCCCCTATGGGTAAGTTGGTACCTCAACCTCCTGGGGTCATAAATTTTGCATACGAGCTTTGTTTTACACGCGTGATAGTCAATTGGAAAGGTCTTTTAGAGAACTACACATTTTGTCGTCAAATTCTGACTCTCTCTATAGTTTGGTTGTGGCGAGCCAAAAAAACATGGTTTAGGCCTCCAAAATAGCCTTGGAAGTACAACAAGATGTGCTAACATGAAAACATACAAAATAAGCTAGTTGGATTAAGTGAGAGGCCAACAATATCCACCTAGAATATGTGTAGGGATTCAGACAACCCCAGAAGTATAAAACCCACAATTACAAAGAAGTACAGAAGAATGTGTTGAACTAAAAATGGATAAGAGGAGCCAGTTGGAATAGGTGGGTGGCCACTAATAGCCAACTGGATCACCGTGCTAATACAAGATGGGGGAGTGATATCATATGCATCAAGAAAGTTGAAGCAACATGAGAAGATTTACGCTACTCATGATTTAGAGTTGGCAGTTGTAATGCTAGCTCTAAAGCTTTGGAGGCATTATCTAGTGGGGTGAAGATTTGAGCTCAAAATAAACCATGAAATATCAAATCATCTCTTCACTCAAAGGGATCTCAATACCAGGCAGAGGCGATGGAGTGATTTTATGAGTGAGTACAATTTTGGAATTTTGTACATCAAGGGAAAGGGGAATGTGGTCGCAGATGTCTTGAGTAGGAGACCGAGTGTCTTCTCCTTGGTACCCATAAAAGTTAATCTGAGGGAGTGAGTGTTGGGGAAAATTCTTGGAGATAGTTGGTATTTAAAGGCTACTTCAACCCTCCAGAGTGGGAGGAAATTAGATCCAAAGTATGAAGGATATATCCTGGAAGAAGATGGATTATTAAGATATCAGGGAAGGATGTACATCCCCGAAGGTGGGGATATTGTGCACATCCGCGTGTGAAGAAAATGTACACAGACATGAAGACGTTTTTCTTCTGGGTACTAGGCATGAAACGTTATGTAGTCCATTTCGTCACCAAGTGCCTAGAGTGTCAACAAGTGCACACTGACCACCACCACCCGACAGGTCTTGTACAATAGCATCATGTTCCTATGTCCAAGTGGGAAGTTATTTCTATGGATTTTGTTGTGGGATTGCCACTCACATCGGACAGACACAATGTCATTCTTTTGATAGTTGATAAGTTGACCAAGAGTGCTCATTTTATTTCGGTTAGAGACACTTATGATGTCACTGATTTGGTACACGTGTTTATAAGTGAGGTCATTTGTCTGCATGGGTTACCCAAGAAGATCATTTCAGATAGGGACTCCCGATTCACATCTAGGTTTTGTACAAGTTTGCAGTCAGCATTGGGAACTCAGTTGAACTTAAGCACAACATATCATCACAAAAACATATGGGAAAAATGAGAGAGTAAATTGGGTTATGGAAGACATGCTTAGGATGTATGTTATGGATAATCAAACCCTTTGGGAGAAGTACCTACCTTTGTAAGAGTTTGCCTACAATAATAGTTTTCATAGCTCCATTGGAATTCCACCTTATGAATATTTGTATGCAAGTCCATGCAGGACACCATTGAGTTGGGAAAGGTTAGAAGACCGAGTGACAGTTGGGTCAGAATTGATTCAAGAGATGGAGGAACATGTGATTCCAATTAGGCAGCTACTAAAGTAAGCACATGATAGAAATAAAAGTTATGTCAATGCACATAGGACTGACTAAAGTTATAAAGTGGAAGATCAAGTTTTCATTCATATCAAGCCTAATAAGAGTACCATTCGGTTCAAGAAGGGGAAACATTTTTTTCCTCGATTTGTAGGATCGTTCAAAATCCAAGAGAGACAATTGGACTCATTTCCTATCGTCTTATACTACCACCCCACTTGCATAAGACTCATCATTTTTTTCATGTATTTGTTCTACGTCATTATGTTGCTGACGAATCTCATAAACTAAATTGGAAGGAATTGCAGGTGTCGGATGCGGGAACCCTCATGGTCGAACCATTACACATGTTGGACCCTAGGGTTCGAAAGCTCCGGATTCGTCTGGTAGACCAAGTTAAGGTATAGTGGGACAAGTATAGCCCAGGATCTACTACTTGGGAGGATGCAGAGTCCTTACGACGAGATCATCCCTCACTTTTTTGACCAACTTGGGAATATGTTTTTCGAAGGTTGGGTGTATGCAATGCCACCTTTTGACTTAGATAGCTAGAATTACTTAAGGCCTAATCATCTTTTATTTTCTATTAACTGTGAAACTATTAATGATACACTTGAAATTTTAAGACATATGAACCTATGTGAATGTCAATTCTATGAATGTTTAACGTTATTTGAATTATAATGGATATTATGCAATCTATTTCTAACTTGAAAATTTTGACATTTAAATTTGTTTGTACATGGATACCGAATTGAGGATATGATTAAATGCATTTACATGATGATAATGCATGGATATGTATGAGTTTGTGTTATAAACTAATATGAAAGCATAAAACTAAAAACCCCACTATCATTTATTATGTATATCATGGATAATGAAACAATATCATACAAAAATCTAATCCAAGAGCTCTCCTTACAATACAATCGTCTCACACTGTCATGCAAAAATCAACAAATACATGTGTCAATTCTCTGCCTCCAGACAACCTGCCTCCTCTACGCAATCCCTGCAAATGAATTTGAATTCCTCTTGCCTAGGTTGCGCATTGCTCATGGGAACATCCATTGTGTGTGTGATTGCATCAATGCACTTGACTGAAATCACAACTGATAGCCAAAATGTCCCTTTCACCTATTATCTCAATTGGGTCTCCACTGGATCTGACATGCATGTAGTTAACGGTGGTAAATCTTCAGTTGCATGTGAGATCACTGATTGTGAATTAATTAATAATTAATTCACTGAACTCTCACTAGTTTAAGTTCAATTACAACTAGTACAATTGAACTTAACTCACTTAACTGAGTTAAACTACTTTACAACTCACATAACTACACTTATAATTCTGTTACAACTCCAAATCACTCAGTTATAACTAATTTGAATTTCTTGTCCCACCAGTCAACATTTTAACTCAAATTTCCTATACTTGACTGATTTTCCATTTCAGTTAATTATTTCAAGTAATTATGAGATAATAGATTAATATTTATTGTCCAATTTATTTAAGGGAAAAATAAATTAGACACACATTTCTTGTTGACTTTACAACAAAACAGATACAAGAAGACTTATTCCCTTCTTTGTGATGAATTCATCACCTAGATTTATTTCATTATATTAAAAAGGAATGCCCAAGGATGTATGTAGCAGCCAAGAAAATGATTTCGAAAGTAGGCCATTTATACCTAGATGAGACCAGAATCTATATTGGGGTGTTTGTGGCTAGCGAAGCACCACATTTCCTCCCCTCTCATGTCCTAGACCAGATCGTTGTAGGAGAAATTTGTTACCAGACTATCCTGCAGGGATACAATGCCACTTTGGTTAAGGACGAGGAACGAGCATTCATACCCTACGGTTTCCATGTAGGGTTTTAGATAGTGAAGGAAATTTATCAATCTAAAAAAGAGGGTTTGATTCAGTTGGAATACAAGTTCCTGACATGATGGTTTTGCAAGAATGACCCTAAAGTCCTAGTTCTCCAACATGTTTCACAAGTCTCTTCCTGCTGGCCATATGTGCATGACAAGTTTGAATATGGGATTTTTATAGAATGTGCTCAGTACTGGGAGGAGGTATTACAGATAAAATCCAACCCGAACACGACTAGGCTCAAATATATGAGTATGGATGAGCAAGTCGAAACAATAGAACACTCGTCTCAAGAAACTCCCAGGGTTAGATAAGAAATCAGAGTAGCATCAACCATAGAGGCACAAAGGAGATGGTTGTTGTTACTAGAAGGATCCCAAAGAATCATTGACTCACTAGAGAATGATCCTCAACTAATAGAAATGATGAGGATCACCCCGGTAGAACCAATCACAATCAAAGAAGAGATAAATGGCTCAAATATCAATGTAATTTTTTTGTATGTAATAGGATAATTTTATTAAATGTGACGATGTCAACTATTTTGATATTTTTGAATTCCAGAGACTTGCATTGCATACAGTGGCATATCCATCCCAACATCTGTGTGGCCCTCAACTGAATAATACAGTGAGGGTAACACCCATGGATCTCATAGATAAGATGATTTGAAATAAATGAATCTTGTAACAAGAGATGGGGGACTCGAGTCTTGGTAGCTGACTAGGGTGGCACAAATATAGGAAATGGGTGAAAAAAATCAAATGTACCCATAAGAGAAGGATACATACCAACATTGATGCTCTCAATTTCTGATTGAGAGTTCTCAATCCATGGAACTGTGGATCCTTGATTCACCATGGAGATAGAATGGTTAAAGTCCATTTGATCGATAATCACAATTCCTCCCTCATGGGAAAAGAACAAAATTTGAAATACCGGTGAGACAAAAATCATCATCGCGTAAGTCCAACTCTTTCCCAATGACAATTTATTGTTGCGTGGTGCATCAACTACTTATAATTCTAAGGAAACAATCTTTCCTCCTAAATGGAATGGAAAAGAGGAAACAAGAAAGTGTGACATAAATGATCTCCCGTCGAACACGGTCAACAAAGTGGGAGAAGGTGCAAGTTCTGGAGAGTTGATAGGTTTCCAGCAGGAAAAAGACATAAGGCATGTAGAAGCTCCCTCATCAATAACGGTCCTCCTAATGATGTGGCTTGTGTAAATTACATAAATATCGAAGGATACATCATTACCATCGAAATTCATAGTGATATGGCTCGAAGAATCTGTCGCTCTGATCGCAGATAACAATGTGTTGCATTGCATGGGGGAACTTTGAAGCACCTCAAGAGCATACATCTTACAAGGTGTTTGAGATAAATCCTCAACAATAGAATAGTTGGGTGTGGTTATGGTGGTAGGGTTGTTCAATGTTATTTTGTACACACATTTTGGTATACGTGTCAACATTTCTTTCTCATATCTCTCTATGTGAAGAGGTCCCTAAGGATAGGAAGTCTCTTTAACTTTTTTTGTCGAATCTGGATTACTATAATCGCAATACCTAGTGGAAAAATATACCTCCTCTTCTTTTAACTTTGAATAATTAACAATGTTAGTGAATGAGAAAGATTCATCTAGAAAAGATGCACCAAAGGTACCCCTTTCTAGATTGGAAGTAGAAGAGACAAGCTGCATGTTTTGTCCTTGTGAAAATGGATTTTTCAATACAACAGGTTGTTCATTTCATTGAACCTTTATCAAGTGTTGGGCCTCTTCCATCTTATGCCATTGATGAGTAAGGTGATCATACCCAAAAAGTTTGCATGGGAACTTCACTTTTCTCTTTTCACCCTTTTACCCCTCAACATTCTTGTTAGGATTTTTGTTGTTTTCCCCATTACCCTTCATGCCTTTTCCCTTATTTTTCTCTTCAGGTTGTTGAGGACCCTTATGAGTCTTTCATTGCACAATGTGTGCATCCAAGGATTGGTTTCTGGGGGTGGTCAAGGTAGAGGCCGAACCAACCGTAATTTGTTGAATTGAAAACTGATAAATCTGGTTAGAAACTAGATCTGCAGATTTTCTTTGAGAGGTACCAACAATTCCATCGACACGTGGTATCAACTTCAGTTTTTCTAATTCAAGGGTTGAAAAAGGTGCATTAGGACTAATATCGTAAAGAATTCTAGATTGAGTGTAAATCATTTCCAAACGTTGTGCACTAAATATTTTCTTCTCTGTTGAGAACACTCCTGAAGTGGATACATCCTTAGAATTAATGTAAGGAAGAAAATGCTTCAAGAACCATTCTAAGAGAAATTCTAGCAGAAATGTGGCTTTGATCAAGATATTAAGTCTCCTCCATTCCCTAATATGATCGTAAATGTGTTTAGCGTTGTCTTCTTCAAAGTTGGCCAAAAGTTTTTTATCGATGTTGTACCAGATAGGGAGTTAGAAATGGTCGAGTAAAACCATGGTGAGGTCTCCAAACATCACGTACTTTGACCTTTCTAGTTATATATACCATTTCACAGTGACCCCAGTGAGATTACACTAGAATAAATGTAACTAGATCGAGTCATCATTTAAAGAGTTCGATGAGCACCATAAGTGAAACATCGTGACATGGTCCTGTGGATCTTCACCACTTTTCCCTTAGAATTTCAAGATGTCTGATGCTAGTTTGGTGGGAACTATGGGCCAACTTGTTTCATGACAAATCAGTTTGTTCATCAACTTGGACAAATATGGAAAATGGAGAGTTTCCATTAAAGGTAGCATGGGTTGCGTCATTGACTGATTAACAACTTGAAAAGAGGGTCTTGGATTGTAACTGGCACCATGTTTCCATTAAGAGTTTGTCGTCGGACCAAATATTTGGATTAAACCTTGTTGGATCTAGTTATATGGAGGATAACCTCCACCTATCTGATTCTCAGATGGAATAATAGGGTTTCCACTTGTCGGACCGCTTTTCAAGGGAACTAGTCCTTGCATGGGGTTATATTGACCAAGAAAGATGCTTACCGTTGATGACATCCCTTCCAAGGGGAAGGAACCTTCCATGGGATTCCAATGAGCTTAGAAGGGTTTTCCCTTGCTAGCACTACATATGTGGTGGAAGGGTATTCTCGAATCCACCGTATAATGTGAACAACTTGGAAGTTGAAGGCATGTTAGCAGAATCCATGGAAACTCCCTAGCCTTCTAATGGGTTTGGTCTAAAAGATAGTAAATCCCTGCTCCCAATGGATGGAAATGATGGAGGAATGTGACCTCCAAGGTATTAGTTTGTAGGGAATTAAAGAAATCTCTCCACCAATGTTAGAAACTTGGGATGTTGACTGGGAACAATTCAATGCATTGAGCATGCCCATTGATGACATATTGATCGAAAAATCATTTGACATCGAAAACAATGAAATGGATCCACTTATGGAAGGGGAAGAATCAATGAATAGAAGATAAATGCTACTAATCGACGCGGATATGGTGGAATTAACCACACTGGTCATTATGTTGGACACACCAGGTGGAAAGATAACACTGGTGAGTATTTCCAAAATGGGAGTTGTAGGGACTCATGAGCCAAACACTTTTGAAGATTAATCCATAGTGACCAAGAGAAGAGGGATACTATCACTAAAGTATAATCTAGGAGGAGGAACTTTCTCAATATTTGATGAAAAAGTTCCAGTTAGTGGAGGGTTATAAGAAAAACTGTATTCTTCATCTCCAAGATCTTCAACCATTACAACCTCTAGTTCCGAGGAATTAATCTTTTAGGGATCCAAAGTTATGCTATCGACTAAACCAGTCAGCACAAAAGCAACAGCTTGATCAAGATGACTCCTTAGTGGAGGCAGGGGAGAATTGTTTTTTATTTCCTCCTCAAGCTCCTCAAGAGGAAGACCTTTAATTATCCTCAATCTATAAGGTGGTTGGTCAACCACTTTGAGATGTCAACTCTCAAGTGACCATGTAAACACATATCTAACAAAGTATACAATCATCTACACACCACTAGAAAAATTCTACAAAGCAACAAATAGAAAAAAATGACCTTTTTAATATCTTGACTCACGTGGATTAGGTCTTGAGATCGAAACAGTCACAAGTTAGGGAAAGGACCTACCATACAGACTCATGATATGATTAAGTTTCATGGACCAATGAACGAAGGAATGTGAAATTATTATCCTGACCTCCACTAACTGGTCTTATTTGGTGCAAGTACCCACGCTTCGTGAGGCACCCTCCAATAGTACTGAAAAGTGTGATGCAAAATTTGTCTCAGATACCACGGCAAACCCCCTGTAGTCACCTATAATATACCTAGGAATGGCCACTAAGGCCACCAAATCATAGTTAGCATCCGGGGGGTAAAATAGATAGTAGAGATCGAACATATAGGCAGGGTATCTAATCCCAAAGCCTCCACCTCTCACATAGGTATGGGTACTAATGAAACCTCCAACATATGATTTCCCCTCTACACTCAGTTAAGCTCTGGAGGGGTCTCTCCTTGAATCTCCTTCACACGACCTCGTGTTTATCTCTCGAATTAGAGCAGGCTCCTGACTATGATTATACAATAGTTGTATTTGGGCCTTGGATAAATTTACTCTCCAACCTAAAACAAGGCCCTATCATGTAACTAGTATGTTCACCCTACAAAATGAAAGTTTCTAATAAATTTTATTACTCCATATTCTGGGGCTTTTGTTAATCAAAAGGTACATATGAAACTTATGTGATGTTTTGATGGACTCATAGAAAAAACTTTAAGAACATAAAGAAAAATTGAAATGTGGTTTTTTCGCTAAAAATAAGAAGTGATAATCAATGCTTCAGAAAAACAAACTCTTTTCTTTTGTATTTTTGAAAATGAAAGCAATATGTGTTTGGATGTATGTAATATATTTAAACTATTATGGATTGTAGCCCTATAATTCTTTGTAAACAATCATGCATAACAAAGGGAAAGAAATTGGCATACTGAACTTCTTTTCTTTCGAACAAGGATGAATTGAACTGAAGTAACTACCTATCAAAACAAAGAGAAAGCATCCAAGCCTAAGTACTACCAAACAATTTATTTTCTTGATAAATTTGAAGGCAAAGGAAACAAGGAAAGAAAACTAGCAACCAAGAATTTTTTTGGTTTTTTGTTAAAAAGAAATTAACATGAAACTAAGAAAGGAGAATTTTCTTTTTTTGAAAAACAAAAGGAGAAAGGAAAACAAGAATAAAGGAAACAACAACTAACCACTAGAAAGTAAATCAATATGAAAATCAACCCAGATATATAATTGATCTTTCAACTGACCTTAACCACCCTTAAAACTCAAAGACAAGATTACCAGAAAGAAAGACCTTTTCAAGCAAAGTAAGAGTTTTCACGGACTACAACCAACAATACAGACCATCAAAAGACTCTGGGGGCTCAATAGACATTGAAAAACCAACTAACAACAACCAAATCTGAGCAAAAGACTCAAAATTTCAGTCCAAATACACAAGTATGTGATTGTGTTAGCTACAACACGCGAATATCCGCATATCATATAGTTGAAAAATGTAGATGTCCGCACCTTAAAGAAGGACAAAGTGCGGAAAATTGAGTTAAACTTGAAAAAATAAAAGTCAACCCAAAAGAGGTGCTTATAAATTTTTTTTGGAAATGTTTCTAAATGATGAAAGCTCTGAAAATGAAGTCTGGAAACAAGAAAAATTGCAAAAACCCTGAGACAACCAAAGAAACTATAAAATTGACCCAAACTAGGAGAAGATCCCTAGTATGGTCGCTAATGTTTTTTAAAGGATATTTCCCTCGTGACCTTGGTTCAAGTCACAATAGAACAAGACCAAATTCAGAAGATAGAACCAATCCCCATCTATATCAATACATACAATAAATAAATAATTTTTATAAGGAGAGAGAGAGAGAGAGAGAGAAATAAATCAAGAAAGGCCTCACACCTTGGATCCTTCGTTTGATGTCGATCCACACTCTCGTTTCTTGAACCGATCCTAATCTCTATCGGAACTAGCCTGCAATAGGAAACCAAGAATAGGTTGCTACAAGGTAGTTATACATTCAAATAATATATACCATGTGCATAGATTCAAATGTATAAAAAAGACATTAGCATATGACATCATAATGAACCAATAAACGCATAATAGGAGGGAACAATAACTCTTTTATTAGAAATAATGTGAGAAAGGTAGTTACAACCTAATTCAACCTTCGGTACTGGTTTAGAGCCACATTCCCTTGGTTCCTCCAAAGACATTCAAGCATCAACTGAGTGGGAGGCTCTTCCTTGGATAACTCAAAAGGGATAGGAACACACCCTATAGTTGTAAAGAGGAGGAAGGAACACTGGAAAAGGAGTTTCCAAGTATGGGATGCTACTAAGAGAATGAAGCGATATAGTGAAGCTTTCTCAATTTTTCTAGCATGATCTGGCACCTTAGTTCTTCCTCTCATCCATGCCACAAATGGTGCATTTATACCATCCTTGAGAGGTTAAGGAGGTTGAATTATGTTTGGTATGGGCCCAGGGAGTTTGGGAAATGAGGCTAATTGAAATACCTGCCCGAAAATGTGCAATTATTTTATTTTTCACATTTTTTTAGGGCATATGCGGGTTGCAATCTAGGAAGGTGTGGATGTCTATGTTTTGCACAATGGAAACCCATGGATATAAGAAAAAATCATGTTTATTAAGTGAATTTGATGAGGGAAGTTGGGATAGAAAGCTAGGGAAAATGGTTGAGCCCCGTCACAAATGAATAGATGTGGGAATTTGTGCTATAACACTTACATAAGACAAACTACGATTTTTATATTCCAAAACTAAGACAAATTGTAGTGTTAGGGACATTTAAAATTTTTAGTCTTAAATCCCTAGAAGAAATAATGAATGACATCGTTAGAAATAGTTATGGAATTGTAAAACCATGATCCAATAGAATAATAATATTCTAGAGATATATGTGAATTTTAAAGCAGACAATGTTAGATC
>SNQJ01S0069043.1:6502-27971 GCA_010110895.2 Picea sitchensis | reverse complement strand
TTATGGATAGGAGTATTAGAATACTTGAGCATTGAGGCAAACACTTAGACATTATATCGTATTTTCTTGGTCTACTTCAATGTAGTGGTTAACTTCTCTACATGTCAACCCTGGCTTACAGTTGCACATCATTGTTATAAGTGTTAGAACAATTCTGTGCAAATAGAGATGAAATAGTGAGATGCTCACTAGGGGTGTTATACGGGCCTATGGTCTAATTAAAGTTAAACAAGACCCACTATATAGTTAGCATTTGGTTATGGTTTACTAGCTAGCTATACATAAAGATGGTTTCTTGTTTATAATTTTTTTATTAAAATAATATTGTATTAGATGTTATTTCACTCCATCAAAGAGATAAGTGAATAGTCTTTGATCCTTCCATGAAATTATCATTATATGGTGTTACCTTAGCTTAAATGTTTTGGTATTGAGTAAGTGTTAAGAAATCCTAATATATTGTTTTTATTCAATTTTGAGAGCTAAGAATAATTCTAAGAATCCCTTACATGCACCCTAATACAAATCCATTATAAATAACGATACCAAATATTTTCACCTTTTCATACATGTAGAAAATCTAATATCACTTGAGATTGAAACTCCATGTGATATTAGATTTATCTCGACTAAGTGTTGATCATCGGTTAAATTGTTACATCATACAGATTTAGCACGGAGCTAAATATGTTACATTTGAAGTCACGGAGCTAAATATAGCACGGAGCTAAATATGATGAAAGGACAGAATCATAAGATGAAAGCACGGAGCTAAATATGTATCATTTGAAGTCAATAGATACATATATGAAAAACTTGAACCATCCTCCTTTGATCTAATTTAATGTCTAAGCTTCTACCTAAATTTTGTAAGTGAGAGAACCATCCTTCTCTTTTCGGTAAGTCATATTTTTCCCAACCTATAATTTTTGTTAGAAACAGTTAGGGTAGTGGCAACCAAGAATAATAATATTTTAGATATATGTGAAAATATTAAATTGGACAATGTTAAATTTAGCATGAAAATGGATTGTATTAAATAATATGACACATAATTATTTTGCATGGCATTATTTAAAGGATGATTATGAGAAATCGTATATGGATAGTTGTAATTTATGGGAACACAAATACTTCTAGCATGATTTTGATGAATCTACTCCACCATATGAAGAGGATGTCATAGAGTGAAGACATGAACATGTGATGCTTACCAATTTCTAGTATGACTTTTCTACAATGGTATTGTACCTTCCAAGGACAACCTTTTATTGTTATACAAAGGGTATTCTTTCTATAGATGGTTCTAATTGTTTGAATCCACATGCTCTTGCTGGGTATTAGAGCGTAGTAATCATTTGTTCATTGAGCTCATGTATCACTCGTTGGGAGAGAACATTACCACCTAGACATGGGATCCATGTTTATGAACAATATTCTTAGACTACTTAAAAATTGAGGATAACAATTACACATGGGAGATTATCTTCCTAGACCAATTTAGTATTGTGGTCAACATGCATACATTAGTTGTATATCATTGCTACAACTATTGAGGATAACGGTTCTCAAAGAGGGATGGATGGCTGATACGAACTCAATGGGGGAATATATGGGTTTGTACATGGTGTTCACTCCAGGTCCATTAGAGTTAAGAATAATATAAGTATGGTGGCATTTAGTGTAACGGGTATTAGGTCCACAATGTTAGTTATCTTTAAACAAGGCTCATTAAGCAGTTAGAACCAAATAAATGTAATGAAACTTTATTAAATAAGGCTCGATAGGTCATTAGGACACTTCCCCTCGAAGACCCAAGTGAACAAGAGTTGATCCTTCCATAAAAAGAATATTGTATGATATTTCCTTACTAAAGGGTTTTGATATTGAGTAACGCGTTGATCATTTTAATATACTGTTTCGAATTCATTTTTAAGGGATATGAATGATAACACGGGTATAAGTATTAATTCCTTGCATGCCCCTAACATAACTCCATAAAAAATTAGGATAACAAATAAATTTGTATTTTCATTGTATATAGTAAATCCAATATATATTGGGATTGAATTTGCATGCGATATATTTATCTCAACTACTTGTTAATTGTCTAACCTTGAAATGCAAGATGGTCCACCTTCAACATGTGACAAAATCATAGGATGCCAGCATGCAACCAAAGACATAACATCTAAAGTTCCTCATAATATACGATCATACGTTTTTCTCAATACTTCTCCCTACCTCCACCCACATAATGGTGAGCGGAGATATTGAACAACACACGAGGTAGGGTAAAATATTGAGGAAAACATCATAGGGTGATTGTGGGGGGGAATATTGAGAAAAACATATATAATACTTCCTCCTACCCCACACTCATAATATACAAATATTGATAGGGAATTAAGCTCTACATTAACATTAACATAGAACTAGATGCAATTTTATTTTTTGGATTCTAATCTAGTTACTCATTTTGGGGAGTAGACTAATCACTCTTCATTCTAGCATAAATGTTTTCAAAAATATTTGTACTAAAGAGATTAGGGATTTACATATGGATAAATAAATTCATCTTTGATCTCCTTTTGGGGTGTAGACTAATCACTCTTCGTTCTAGCATAAATGTTTTAAAAAATATTTATACTAAAGAGATTAGGGATTTACATATGGATAAATAAATTCATCTTTGATCATGGGATAGATATTGATTTTGAGATACTAACTAGTATGTCTTGATCCTACTTCAATCAAAAACATTTTGATCTTCTCCATAGCCATCCATCCTATCCATAATGTGGCAATGGTCCTTTTAAACCATTTAGAATTCAAATAAAATTTAACCATAAATAAATATTTTTAGGTTGAGAGTGTAGGCCTTAATTTACAATTTGTGACCAACTAAAAACTATAGATTAAAAAATAAAATGAAAAAAAACATATCATTTATTAAATTGGAATGACGTGTAAGCATTAAACAATTTTAATGAAATACATATCCACCTAGCAGTTACTTAATGAAAAATATGTTTGATAATTTGTGCCGAATAATTACTTCATTAAAATATCCCATAACAATGAAAAATATGTTTGATAATCTGTTCCTAACAACTACTTCATTAAAATATCCCATATTAGAAGATGCTAGATGTTGGACCATAAACAAAAAAAAAACCCTAATAATTATAATAATAGTTAACATTGATTTATTTTTAACAAACTCAAATTTTTTTTTACCATGCTTTCCTTATATTGTATCATAATAATCTGTGCCAAACAATTACTTCATTAAAATATCCCATATTAATGAAAAACATATTTGATAATCTGTACCTAACAACTACTTCATTAAAATATCCCATTTTAGAAGATGGGAGATGTTGAACCATAAACAAAACAAAAATCCTAATAATTATAATAATAATTAACATTGATTTATTTTTAATAAACCCTTTTACACAATGAAAAAAGTTTACCCTAATGCTTTCCCTATATGTTGTATCATATTTTGCAATCCGTTCTGTAATGGAAAGGAGCGCTGCTTCTTGCTTTCCATATCTCTTTTTGATCAACTTTAGCCTAGCAGAAGCCAGTCACTGTCATCATGCAGGATTTATTCTCGAGGTTTTCAGATGAGTTGATATGCTTCATGTTGTCCAAACTGAGAATGAAAGAGGCAGTCAGCTACTCTGTTCTCTCTAAAAGATGAAGATTTCTCCACACCCAAATTCCCAAATTCACTATCGCCCCCTCTCTCCTTTTGGATTATAATTATGATTATGAAAATGTTGATTCGCTCTTAGTGGCAAGAGTGGAGAATATAATCTCCAACATTCTGCTCATGCACTCCTCAGATCTGGAGGCCTTTCGACTCTTGAAAGAGTTGGAGATGCGGGGATACAATGACAATGTCAATCCATGGAATTTTACTTGCGAAAGCGTGTGGAAATGGTTGGGGATTGTATCATGAAAGAATGTTCAACACCTCACGTTGTGCCATCCCTGCTCATAAAGTGATATACCGCCTCCTGCCCTTTTCTCTTACACCCGTCTCACCACTCTATCTCTCACCAGCTACACTCTCACCCGTCCTTCAACCCATTTTACCGGATTCAACGATCTCATTACTTGCACCTTAGAGGAAATGGTATTTACAGACGATGAATCTTTAACTAGCTTTATCTCTCATTGCCCACTTCGGCAGAAACTTTCCCTACACTCCTGCAATGGGCTACGAAAGCCTGCCATATGCGGTCCCAAACTTACACATTTACATATATATATGATTATTTCTTGCAGGTTTTAATTCTGAACTGCCCGAAACTTCAAACATTGAAAATAGACATCATAGGACTAAGGGATCTAAATGTGAATGGCTTGTTGTTTTAGGAGCTTTCTAACCGCATTGATCAGCTAAATTTGTATTGTGGAAGTAATTTGTTTGGACTCTCGCTTTATGAGAACGATGAGATAGTCCATCTGTCCACAGAGAGATTTGTTGAGATAATGGGGAGCTTCAAATCATTGAAGGAGCTTGATATGTATGCTTGGATGCTTATGCTTAAAAGGGAAATACTGATGGCTGATCCTCTTATCAATTTGTTTGAGAGGCTTCCTAATCTTGAGCATCTACACATTCCAGTCACGTTTCTTCTAGTAAGATGGAATTTCTGATATTATTATTTGTTACTAGGGCTTAATATTTTCAATGCATCTTTCAATGTAAAAAGCACTCTATTGCATATGTGGTGTTAGGAAATAACATAACCACTCCAAGTCATTTACCCAACTGAGCCTTCTCTGCTCTTATTTTTTCTTGGAAGGGTGGAATGGACAACTCATTTACCCAACTGAGTTCTCTGTGCTAATATTATTTCTTATTTTTTCTAGATGGGTGGAATTGGTAATTGGGTGTGTTATGTCATTTTCATTTTTCAAATAAAAACGATTTTATAAATAAAAATGATTTTGTAAATTTTAGTTTTTACTGGTCCGATGTATTTATGAATTTGAAATAGACAACATAGTTAGTGTGAGGTTATACATGTTTCTTTCAAAAATCATTTTTATTTTCCAAATAAGAAAAAAATTGTAAATAAAAATGATTTTGTAAATTTTAGTTTTATTAGTCTTATATATTTATGAATTTGAAATGAACAACATTTTATATAAAATTAGTTAGTGTGAGGTTATACATGTTTCTTTAAAAAACAAATCATTGGAGATAAGTTTTTTGTACTGAGTTATTTGGGTGTAAACAGACTACCAAATTTTAACACTATAATTTAAAGTTCTTTTACACATAGCAGAAAATGTAAATTAAATTTGGAGAGTAAAATGTTTTATCTTTTCTTTTCAAATTTCAACATTAATTGAAGATCAATTCTTATTTTTAATTCAGGAAATCAAGGTTTCAATGAGTTGGTTTTAATTTTGTAACAGTGCTTCACATATTTTTTCCAACTAAAATAATTGGAAAAATAAAATAAATTTTATTTTATTATTAATTTATAAAAAAATATAAATTATATTATATGAATACAGGATTTTATGATGAACATTTGTTTGTCAAATTTCAATATTAATGGGAGATCAATTTACTCTTATAAATTTTTTATCTAGTTTTTAATTGAACTTTAAGATTATATATAAGTTATAATTTTTTTTATTATGTGAAATTATGTTGTAAATATGTATTTGATGACTCTAATTATTTTCTCAATTTTAAAGATATGTAATAATATATATGTTAATTTTTGTTTATTTTTTTAAAATAAACTAAATATATCCTATCTTTTTATAATTAGTAACTTCAATAAAATAAATAAGATTATTTACATATTATTTTCTATAAAAAATACCCAATATTGTTTTGTTTTTTTTATAAAAATAATGTATTCTTTTTACATATGATTTCATGTATTTATATTTAAAAAAAAAAAAATTATTTTTTGTTTTTTTAATATTTTTTTCAGATTATATTTTGGTGATATTTTTTCTTGATTTTGAAGATGGTGTTGATAGTAAACCCCAGAAATTTTCAAGATATAAGGCAGTTCCACAACTGTCTTAGAAACCATTATAGCAATATACTTGCAATGAGCTTAACATGTCACATGTAGGAATTGAACTTGAATGTAGAAGATAATAATTCCTCCCAACCACCCAAACTAAATCCAATTCACAAATTTCTTTTTTTTATTATTTTTTTTAATATATTGTTTAGTATTTGTATATAAAAAATGTAATATAATTATTTAATTTAATAGTTCCTTTAGAAGTAGACACATTTTGAAATATGAATTTATTTTTTTTTAAACTTGTTTTTTTTTTAAATACTTTATTTGTAGTAAATTTATTATTTTAAGATATTCAAAACCCAAATTGTTCCTATCTATTTTTTTTTTTTTTTATCATTTTTAGAGTTTATTTTTATATCTAATTAAAAGAAATGGAAATTACATATACAACATTCACTTTCCCTTATATTTACATAAATAATATGAATATTCTAATCTATTTTTTTAAAATTAAAATTCTTAAAACTTGTAATCTCTCTCTCTCTCTCTCTCTCTCTCTCTCTCTCTCTCTTATATAACCATTTACTACAATTTTAACCATCTTCTAAATAACACAAATATATGTGTATCAACATTATAAATTTGATGCTTATTTGTCTTTAATGAATTTGACCAAAATCCCAAAATGATACAACACTATAAGTTTATGCACATTTTTTTGAATATTTTTAAGGACAAAATCAAAAAATTATCATTCATACATTTAATTTGAGATCTTGGTCTTTAATAAACGCATTGAAAACATAAAGCAACTGAAAGCTAAAATACTTAAGTGAAGCAAATCACATACTCTGAGAGTGCAACAAATAGAAACTTCATAATGGAGAAAACCCTAGAGAGATTATTTCTATTATTGAAGAGAAAATGTGAAACTTCCTTTACAACTTAGAAATTTAATGATTCCAACTTAACAAAATCATAAATGAAAATCAACTTATATCTTCCATGAAGCAAGCTTATAAACCTCTCACACATGCTACAAACTATAGCCCGATTTATACCTATAAATTGATGTCAAACAACAACAATAAATACACAATAATCTTCCTTGGGACTCATGCGACCTGTGCAGAAGTTTTACTTGAAAATGGTGCCTCCCTCTTGCTGTACGAACTATCCTCCCTCTGTATGGAAAAATGTTCTTCCCTCTTGGTGTACAAATTGTCCTCGTACAAATTGTTCTCTCTTTGTAAAGATTGTTCTCTCGTCACTATCTTGAGAATCGTGCACTCTGATTAATTTTGGAAACTTTTCTCTAAACACTCTCTAGAAATCTATTCTCTCTCTTTCTCCTTCTCTATGTGTTTTTCTTATTTCCCAAACATGTATATGCACTCTCTCTTTTCCCAAGAAACCCTAACTTACATAACCAACTCAATATAATGGTTATCATATGTCTAATATGAGGGATCGCATTTAATTCTCCTCATTAATTACAAAATAAGTAAAAAAATTAACTTTAAATTACTTTGGGACCCAAAACTTAAGTAAATTCACTTTATAAAAGCACTTTATTTAAAAAGTCACTTTACAATTAAAATATACCTAGGAAACATGACTTTATGTGCCCCCCATGACAAAAAAAGAAAAACATGAATGAGGACATCCCTTGTTAAATTTCAACACTCCCTCTTAATGAGGGAGGTCCTCATGGCATTTCCACTTCCATGACCATTCCCAGACTCCAAGCTATTTTCAGTGGTTGCTCCCTCTAAACCTAGATGTTGCCTCTGAATTGGTCTGGTTGAACTGTGACTTCTACAGATGATTTGAGAAATATTTTCTCGCCTCTCAACATTTACTAATTTTCTTAACTCATACAAGTTTATCTTTCTGCTAGCACTATATCCTTGAACTCAGGACTAACATTTGGGTGGAAATTGAGTCCTTTAAACTTCCTTCTCCCCCTTTGAGTCAGATATCCAACCCAACTGACCTCCCACAAGTTGTCCATGAACCATGTATAATCTACCTCTCCATTCTCCAATCAGAATTGTCATGATGGGAACCTCATCTATTACATGGATATAAGCATAACCACATTCCAAAGTGATCACATATCCATCATCCTTGATAGCTAATACTAAGAGGAGACTAAATCTCATCCCTAGTACAAACAATATCCCTTCTACTTCCATGATCTCTCTGAAGTCTAACATAAACCTGACACTATTGACTCCTCTAATATGGTGAGTTCCATCCATGACAAGGTCAATACCAATCTCAGATATGAACAAAAACAAGTATAGTATGCCTATCATAAGATTGGTGGCCCCATTTCCCACCATCCAAGTCCTATCAAACTCAAAGATGATGCTGTTTCCACTTGAAACAATGGATACACAAGAAATATATTTATCAAACTTTTCATTAAAGTCATTTATCTGTACAAAGGGTGCTACCTGTTTCTCCTTATCCTTTGTCCCTTCCTTTTGAGACATTATGTTGCATAGTTTCCATATTCATTGCATGCAAAGAAAAAAAAAATGATGATGTCAATCCTAGAACTCTTTTTACTTTTTCCCTTGCAATTTTATAGAAGATAAACATTATCCTCATCAACTTCCTCTCCTCCCTTCTCTCTATTCATCCAGATCTCCTCCTCAGTGAAATCATTCCAAAGTATGCTCCAATCTGGAATTTTTTCACGTCCCACAATGAATTCCAAAAATACTTCCCAATCCTTGGTAAAGCATTTCAAGGCTATCCTCACAAGATTTGAATCTGAGATGAATTCCCCCACAACTGCCCATTCATCCTTAACATGTGCCAACCGGGTAAGATATAGAACCATAGTCTCACCCTTGGTCATCTTGATTGAATGCAATTTATCTTTGAGTGTCATTTTACAGTTTTCATTCTTAGCCTCATATAGATTTTTCAATGCTTCCTACATTTCATTACATGTCTTGTTTTCAGCCAGGTATAGGATGACTGGATCCTTTACTCCATCCAAAATGGGTCTCTAGGATTTGGCCTCTTTGAATTTAGTTATAATCCAAGGAAATAGGATCGTTGGAGGGAGGAAATACCATAGAATTGACAAGAGCCCTCAATTTTTTTTTTTTTTAAATAGTTGTCATTCTAAACTTCCATTGCAAATATTTAGAAATGGCATCTAATCGGTCCTCAAATATGATGGAAGCAACCATGTTCAAACAACTATTCTATAAATTTTTCCCCCCTTTTTCTTTGCCTAATGTTGAAATTAAATTCTACATAATGCACTTCTTAGAGAGCCTTACCCTGATACCATGAATATTTTTAATGACAAAATATAAAATATATCATGCATACATTTGGTCAAAAATCATTGATCCATACTCGGAGACCGCAAAAAATAGACATGTGATTTTTGGTCCAATGACCAAGGAGAAAACCCCAAAATGGGGAAAACCCTACAAAGATTATTTATATTATTCGAGATTATTTTGTATTATTCAAGAAAAAAACTTAAACTTCCTTTACAACTCATAAATTTAATGATTCCATCTCAACAAAATCAGAAATTCAAATCAAGTTATCTCTGCCATGAAACAAGCTTCTAAACTACCCACACATGCCACAAACTACAACGTGATTTCTTCTTGGAAAATTGTGTCACTATGCGGATGTCAAACAACAACAATAAATACACAATAATCTTCCTTGTGATACTACGGCCTGTATGGACTTATTCCTTGAAAATTTTTCCTCCCACTTGCTTTACAAATTGTCCTCTCTCTTTGTACAAATTGTTCTCTCTCTTGTTGTACAAATTGTATGATGTCACTGTCTTGGGAATCCTTCACTCTTATTTATTTTGGAAACTTTTATCTAAACTCTCTCTAGAAATATGATCTCTCTCTATTTTACCTTCTCTGCGTTTCTTTCTTACTTCCCAAACATGTATAGGTACTCTCTTTTTTCCCAAGAAACCCTAACTTACATAACCAACTCAATCTAATGACTATCATAAGTCTAATCTAAGGGCTCACATTTAATGGTCCTCATTAATTACAAAATAAGTAAAAAATGCACATTAAATTACTTTGGGACCCATAACTTAAGTACATTCACTTTATAAAACCCCTTTATTTACAAAATCACTTTACAATTAAAACATGCTGAGAAAACATGACTTTATGTCCCCCATGAAAAACACAAAAAACATGAATGAAAACATCCCTTGTTAAATTTCAACATTTTTCTTGGTTTATATTTAAAAAATAAACTAATACATTAACAAAAAAAAAAAGAAAAAAACTAATCAACTCACAATATATAATTTTCAGTATTTCAAAACATTTGAATTAATTTTTTTTTAAAAGCGTACTTTTCATATACTAAAATTTTCCTTACCATTAAAAAAAAATACACAATATTGTGTAAATAAAATTCCAACTCATTATTTTCCACTAATCTAAAATAATTATATGATATATATAATTTCTATTAGTTTTTAAAAAATTATACAAAATTAATATACTAGAATTCCATATTTAACAGTTTGTTTATCATTTCTCTCATGTTAGCATATACTTATGTTATCATTCATCACATGTGTTAATGATTTTGGATCCATACCAATAAAGGTATATCTAGGAGTACTCACGCACTATGAGCACCGAAGTGGTTGGAAAATAACTAAGAATTCAAAGTATGGCATACTTAGCAACATAGTTAGGATATTCTATATTTAGAAAATATTGTACAGTGAAGCTTTTAGGTTTAAAAATAAGAAGTGATGTTTATTGTTATATAGTGATAAATAAAACATAAAGAAAAATCAAAAGAAATTCTTATAAAAAAATTACCATAATCTTTATAGTAGAAAAATGTTTAAGAAAAAATATGTTTTAGATTAAGAAAGTCAATATCAATGTGATACATATTTCATATGACATTAGAATAAACAAGCTCATATTTCATGATGCCACATTCTACTTGTTAGCACCATAAGTCACCCCTGGATTGCAGTACGGATGAGGCTGAAACCCATCAGTTTATATGTCACAATGAGTTATTTAAGGGTGGTCAAACGGTCGTAGACCCAAAAGAATATCACTTTAACTCAGAAAATTAGTCCAAAAATGCACATGGACGTGAGGGAGATAACTAACTTCAGTCAGGACATGAGTTTAAAGGCGAGCAGAGGGAAGACCTGGTGAGAAAATGAGAACAAGATTGCTATGGGCATCTGACCTTCCAATAGCTTGAAGAAGAAAAAATCGGGCTCGATGATGCTTTCGAGCCCAGGTTTAAGACACTGAAATGTGCCCAAATGACACAGTTCCAACAACACAATGATCAAACCTACATCACTATGCGACCACAACGAATCAATTGGATCCTCCAATTCCAGGCCATTCAATGTAAGGGGGAATAAGGCAACATATAAAACTAGTTAAAACTGGTGAAAACATTGCAGTGATCAAACCTACATCATCCTACAACATTATGGCTCTAGATTGGTTCCTCCAATTACAAGTGTTTTAACACAGTGTTTACTAAGAGATGGAAAGAGGAGGCTGACTTCTATTAATATGAAAGTCTGAAATCAAAATACATTACCAGGCACAACTCTGGTGTTAAAACATATTACAAAATGGGAATTCTGCTCAACCAAAAGACCCTTGCAAAAATGACAGAACTCCATACTTATACTCAAAATTGTGTTTCTATAGTAGAGGCATGCTCGAGTTAATGCATTGAAGGCATTACGTCTGCATGTTTCTTGACAGACTGTGCATGCAGTATCCTATCAGACACAATCTTAGTTAGACGCAACCATGCTTTAGAAAAGATATTCAGCTGAGCCGACTATCTGACAGTCCTTCCTGGGTTTTCTATTTATGGTGGAAGTGATGCTCAACCATCGCCAACCAACCTTAATAACTACTTCCTCTAGATCGAGAGGGCATGAGTTAAAACTGCACCTAGGAGACGTGGCGGGATCTGCATCCTACCACCTAGAGATGAGTTGGATGCTTGTAGGGATGGCTAGGCAGTTGACGTGGAAAAGGGTCTGGTGGGGTAATGGCATGATGGGCAGGCTACTAGGTTGTGTGACATCCATGCAGAGGAAGCACTGAGGCTGGGAAGAAGCTATGAGGGTGACATGACGAGAGATGAGGTGGAGAAAAAGTGAAAGGGGAGAAGGGGATGTGATAGATAAAGGAGAGAGAAGGAGTGGGGGACAGGTGTTGGTGGGATGGTTGTGGGGTGGCCACTTGTCGGCCTGCGATAGGGTCGAGGGTTGCAAAAAGTGGTTTGAAACTTCCCTCTTTTGCATCTGATGCATGTCTTCGGCAGACATGTAGAGCCTCTACAAACCACAGTAGTTTCCTCGACCCACTCTATCTTTTTTAACCTCCATGCACGTTGAGGCCCGGATATGGCCATCGACCATCGATTTGGAGCACGCAAATCTTAGTCGCCCAGATCTACGCCCTTCTTAGCACAACGCGCCAAATGGTCACATCGACCCCGATGGACTTATGATTAGCGCTATCTAGTGGTTTTTCAAACCCTATTCTTTGCCTTTTGTCGCCCAAGAGCCAAATCCAATGGGGAAAACACCCCCCTGCAAGAATATGTACTAACATTAGGCTCCATGGGGGATAGATTTCTCCTTACGGGGCTCTAATATCTCTTTATGTAGTTCCAGTTGCCTTATGTTGGGCTATGGAGTCAAGTTCAATACATACAGCCAAAAATACAGGCTGAAAGAAAAAACAAAAGAAACACACATGCTTGAAGGAGCTTCTTTATGTTGAGTCCTAAAATAATTTATTTGTACATGGGGCTAGGTGAAAGAAAACTTCCACCATAGCCAATCAAGTAACTTCCTGAATGGAAGCTTCCTTACACATGGCTGAATATCACTGATAAGGATAGGTGGAAGAGGATTTGATGCAGGTTGATTGGTCTCAGGTGATGGTTTCTTGCTTACAAGCTCTGGACAAGAGATAAACTGCCCCTTCTGCTACTCGTTTGGTTCATCTTCATCGCTTTCCCAGGGGTCAGATTCATAATCATCATAAACAGGACCAGTGAGAAAGATCTGTTCTTCAATCTGTTGCTCAGTGATTTTTGCAAGCACAGGATGGTTGATTTCCTCATGATAATCTTCTTTAATAAAAAGAGGATAAGGCTTTGTTGTGTGTTCCTATATATCCTGCATATCCATCTTAGAATCTGATTCATAGTTGTCATACACAGGATGGTTTCTCCTCTGATCAACAAACTATGATGTAAGGCTATGTTGCTCTTCATCTGAATAATCATCAAAACTTGGAACAACAAGCACCTCCGGAGCATAATACAGGGCCTCTACAACCGAGAAATCTTCATAATCATCCTCAATAGATCTGCCAAGAACATCCTCTTCAAGGGCTGGAAAATCCTCTGCATTTTCTTCAAAGAGGCAGCCCTCATGTTCTGCCTCCAATTCCTCTAACTCTATAGAAAGATACTTCACCAACTCCATCAGTTCACTCAGAGCATCTGCTTCATCCTGGTCCTCATCCTCACAGCCTACGTAAGAAGTTGCTATACCTTGACTACGTTCGTGGTATCCCTCACAACAACTATGAAAAAATATCTCAAGGGGATAAAGCTTCTGACAATGCTTATTGAAAGCTGGATGAAATTCTCCTAGTGAATAAATGCTAGCAGGGGGTAAAGAATGATACCATTCACGAGCATCCCCTACTAACGAGAACATGAACATCTTCATTAGTACATCCTCATGATGTATCTCCCATTGGTGCATGAGTTCATGAAACTCATTGAGATCTTGAGCAGGGTTGTCCTCTTTATGCTCTCTAAATATAGGCGAATAATCATTCCATTCATTTGAAGCAGGAACAACATTGGTAAAATCAGGAACAACAGAAAAATTAAAGGGAGAAAACGTTCGAGCCAAAATTCTTTCCATTTCGAACCAGTGGGTTCTCTAATCGATTCTTCAACCATGGAGTCACTAGGTGAATGATGTGCGTAATGAATGTATCTAGTCTTTTCTCACCTTCAAAGACCAGATCTGATCATTGTGTTCTCCTAAGGGCTACCAGATGTAGCCAGACATAACCACACTGAAACAATGTAGTTGAGACAGTGGAGTCGCCAAGTGCACAGTTGCAATCTTGATGTACTAGGTTATGATGCACCTTCAGAACTAGTAAGCTTTGTCATTCTTCCAAGGGAAAATCTTCAACTTCGTCCCCAACAACAACGCCATAAATGTTACCACCAGAAGTCACCCTTGGATTGTAGAAGGGATGAGCCTGATACCCATCAGTTTATATGTCACAATGAGTGATTTAAGGGTGGTCGAATGGTCGTAGACCCAAAATAATATCACTTTAACTCAGAAAACTAGGCCAGAAATGCAAACGGAAGTGAGGGCCATAACTAACTTCAGTCATGACATGAGTTTAAAGGCGAGCAGAGGGAAGACTTGGTGAGAAAACGAGAACAAGACTGTTATGGGCATCCGACTTTCCAACAACTTGATGAAGAAAAACTCGAGCTCGATGATGCATTCGAGCCTAGGTTTCAAACACTGAACTCTTCCCAAATGACATAGTTCCAATGGCGCAATGATCAAACATACATCACTATACGGCCACAATGACTCGACTGGATCCTCCAATTCCGATCCATTCAGTGTAAAGTGTAAGGGGGAATAAGGTAGCATATAAAAGTGGTTAAAACTGGTGAAAATATTGCAGTGATCAAACCTACATCATCCTACAGCAATACGACCCTCGATTGGATCCTCCAATTCCGAGTGTTTTAACACATTGTTTACAAAGACATGGAAAGAGGAGGCTGACTTCTATTAATCTGAAAGTCTCAAATCAAAATACATAACTAGGCACAACTATGGTGTTAAAACATATTACAAAATGGGAGCTCTGCTCAACCAAAAGACCCTTGCAAAAATGATAGAACTCCATACATATACTCAAAATTTTGTTTTTGTAGCAGAGGTGTGCTCGAGTTAATGCATTGAAGGCATTACATCTGCATGTTTCCTGGAAAACTGTCATTGAGTCTCATGTCATATGCAAGCTTGGTCAGACACAACCGTGCTTCAGAATGGATAGTTGGTTGAGCCAACTATATAACAATCCTTCCCAGGTTTTCCATTTATGATGGAAGTGATGCTCAACCACCGCCAACCAACACTAATAATTGCTTTCTCGATATCGAGAGGGCCTAAGTAAAGATCGTACCCGGGAGACGTGGCGGCCTCTGCATCCTGCCACCTGGAGCGAAGTTGGATGTCTGCAGGGATGGCTAGGTAGCGGACGTGGACGAGGGTATGGCGGGGTGATGGCGTGATGGTCAGGCTATTGGGTTGTGCGATGGCCATGTGGAGGAAACACAGAGGCTGGGAAGAAGTTGTGAGGGCGACACGGCTGGAGATGAGGTGGAGAAAAATTGATAATGGAGCAGGACATGTGACGGATAGAGGAGAGATAAGGAGTGGGGGACAGGTGCTGGTGGGATGACTGTGGCGCGGCCATTTTTTGGCCTGGGATAGGGTCAGGGGCCGGGAAAAGTGGTTTGAAACTTCCTCCTTTTGCGCCCGATGTGTGTCTCTAGTTGACACATAATGCCTCTACAAACCGCAGTTGTTTCCCTGGCCCGCTCTACCTTTTTTAACCTTTGCGCACATTGAGGCCCCGATATGGCCATCAACCGTCAATCTGGAGCGCGCAAATCTCACTCACCCAGATCTACGCGCCTCTTAGCACAACACGCCAAATGGTCACATCAACCCCGACAGACTTAGGATAAGCACCATCTAGTGGGTTTTTTAACCCTATTCTTTTCCTTTTGTCGCCCAAGGGCCAAGTCCAGTGGGGAAAACACCCCCCTGCAAGAATATGTGCTAACACTACTGATAACATAGAAGGGATTAATAATGTTGACAAGTTTACTACTTGAAATTTGTTTTACTATAATAATGAATATGTATCTAAAAGAAAAAACATTCTAGTAAATTAAACAAGGGAAATAGTTGTGATGTAGACTGTCATTATTGTATTTGTATTGTCTGGTTGGTTGTTCCATCTCATCCTAATAATTTAGAGTTTGCAGAATTACTTTTGCAGTCAAAAGTGAAGTAGAGTTATTATCTTAGAAATTCAGATGTTTTGAATACAACTTTAGATATGACGAACCCGGTTAGACCAGTTAATTCAATTGCAAGTGTTGCATTGCAGTTGTGGGGAAATGTTTGTTGGCCGTTTTAAAAGCTTCATGACCATTCCTAGAAATGGTAAGGTGCTCCCATGGCTTTTGGGACTAGCACAAAAACATGCAAATCTAAGTAATGTGAAGTACTTATATCAATGAATTAATGTTAACTTCACATGTATCATACATATGAGGTTAAAATGGATTTAGGTTTGAATGCAATCTCATTTAATTTGTTAAGTTTAAAAATTAAAAAATATAACTATAAATAACAATATTAAAAAATATCATTTTCATAATTTCTCAGATGAACTTGGTCCATGCGACTTCCATAGTTCATGCATTTGGTAACTTATTTACATTAAAATACATTTGTCCAAGCACTTTATCAATTAAACACTTTTTTCATATATGTACTAAGTTCATTTGATCAAGTTCGTTGGTATTTACTATTCAAATATTGAGAAGTAGAGAAAAAATTATGGAATCGAGGATCGATATCCGTTAGACTATGGAGAGGGCACGGATCAGCCCTCTTAAACTGTGTTATACTATGCAGAGGGAGTCGACTAGGTCCCCTTAAACTGTGGAGAAGTATCCTATCGTGTCCAACAGTCAATTTCACTGGTAAGGGCGAAGAACCCATAAATTTCTTTATGTTCTTATGACTTTATTGTTTTCTTAGAATTGGAGGTGATTTCAATAGTAAAATTTCTTTATGTTTTTTTGGCTTTATTGATGTATTCAATTTTAGGTTTCTATTATTTATATCTTGTTTCCGGATCAAGATGGAAATCATAATATTTGAGGAACAAATATTTCATTTTAGCCCACTTATTACTGCTCTCTTTGTGTCCCTTGCAAGGATTTCTCTGCATTATCAACATATTATTTTTCACCTGCTTTGTTCTCAAAAATTCATGCTCTCATTCTTCAGCTAGAGTTGACAAGGGTTTTGAATGTAAGGTATTGCAACATTGTACACTACTTCAAGAATTCAAAAATAATATAACATTGTAGGTTACCTTAATCTTTATGTGCGAGCATCCTAGTAATTTTTAAAAAACATATACTAATTCCATGTGTAATTGTTGAAGACTAATAGTGACGTAATTCCATGGTGTATACGCTTGCTTGAATCCCTACTATGATTGTTCCAATAATCCTTAATATATCTATAAGTCATCATTGGTATAAACCTTTGCAAATTAAGGGAACATACAAAATAATTACTTCCCTCAAGTCCTTGATTCACCGCTAGCTCCAAATCTATATCATGCCAATTTAAATTAGGTAAAACTGATATAGAATGTTACTCTGTGATTGGTCATATATTTTTTTATGCAAAGGAAGAAGATAAAGTATTATGCAAAATGAAAAATAATGCATAAATAATAATGAAAAAATAAGTTACCAAGTCCATACTTCTTTTTGAGTACTCCAAACGTGTTGTGCTTGCTTTTGAGGCCTACTCTCTATGGAAGGCTTCGTGTATAGTCTCCTCATAACAGAGGCAAGGAATATCTTGTGGGTGATAGCTTAAAGACCCGCCGTTGTCGGTGCAAACTCATTTGAATTTGATAGGAGGACGAGTTTGGAGGGTACAGTTGTTGATGGCGTATTGCTTGATAATTCTAGACTGCTAAGAAGGCTCACGCTATATCTATTAATCCTCTCTTCGAGATGAAAAAGTGAGGGTACATCCACAGTGAAATCACCATATTCATCACTCTCTCATATGGTAATAGATGTCGTTCTCTTGTGGTTTATGCTGCACTATAGGGCTACCAAAGCACCTATACACACAAATCCAATAGATCATGTTATGAATTCACACCAAATGATTCGGGTAGTCGGCCTATAAAATTGTTAAACAATAACTGCAACGAGTGGAGTTTTGGCAGATTGCCTAACCAAGCGAGGATGTCACCAGATAGGTTGTTCTTTACCAGAACAAGGGTCTGAAGATGGGAGAACTCGGGAATATGGGGAATGTTTCGAGAGAGTTTGTTTTAGGACATATTAATGATTAAAGGAGATGTTAACTTCATTAAGGACTCTCGGATAGATCTTGTTAATATATTCTCGTCCAGATACAATTCATAAAAATTAGCGCTCAACAAACCCAGTGATTCTGGAATGCTTTCACTCAAACGATTGTTACTTTGCAACAAATCTGCAAGCATTGACATATTTCCTAATGAGAAAGGAATCCCACCCGTCAAGAAATTATCTGATATATGAAACATCATTAGTTGCTTCAGATCTCCCATGGAGTCCAGAATGGGACTCGAGAGCATATTGTTATTCAACGTCAAGACAGACAATAGACATAGATGTACAATGCTTGAAGGAATGGAGCCAGAGAGGCGATTGGAATCCAAGTTCTAAGAAGTTAAATTCTCTAGATTTCTAATGTATTTTAGAATAGGAATGATAAGCAGGTTTCCAGAGATAGACAGAGACTGTAGATTGAGCAGTTGGTTGATGCCAAAAGGAATGGAACCGATGATTTTGTTGTTATCCATAGAAATAATGTTCAAGGTTGAAAAGTGATAAAGAGAAGATGGAGTTACTCCACCTATATTTTTCCACCGGAAAATAATAAAGGTTGGTGAGCTCATGTCCTAAGTGGTGGCGGTGGCTCCATGCAGCCTGCCAAATGGACTAACAGTCATCGACTGTAGGAAGGTCAGGTCATCGACTACAACAAGTGTTAGAGCCCACCCACATAACCATTCAGAAATTTGTTATTTTTTAATACCTTTTTTAATCTTCAAAATTTCAAAAAAGAAAATGCCTACACCATGGAAATAATGTCACATCAGGTAACTAGGGACCAATAAAAAATTAAATCTATAATATTTGATAAACAAGAGAAAAAATTTATTTAAAAAAATAAATCATAATAATTAAAATTTGAAGAGAAATAAGAAAAGAATGGGTAATATGATATGGTGCCTCTATAATGCAGAAAATAATATTGCAAAAAACAACAATTAATATGGGGATAGTTGACCAATGCGCAAAGTTATAGTGCCTAGCCTGAGGCTTGGACCAATAAGACAAGAAAGTTTTACCATATATATGCAAGATAAAAAGAAAAATAATATTAAAAAGAAAACAAAAACTTAGTGAAAAGGAAGCATACAAAGATTAAGTGAAAATAGAAAAGAAAAAAACTATTAAGAAGAGAAAAGGAAAACCTATAAAGATTAAAAGGCTTTACTTGTATTGAAAAAGTATATTTGACTTATATTTTTTATTACACATATAATAATATAAAGACACTAAAATAATGCACAATTCAACATGTTGTACATAGTTTAATGATTTTAATATCATGTTTTAATAGTTTGTTTAATTTTTATATTTAGAAAAATATATAAAATCCATAAATTTTGAATTTCAATGTCATGTTGAAATTGAATAGTTTTATTTTAATATATATATATATATAGTATATGAATTTTGAATTTTAATGTAATGTTATTTTTGAACAGTTTTATATTGAAGAAAAATATATGAATTTTTATTTTTAAGCAAAATATATGAAATCATGAATGGTAGAAAACATACAACCGATGTATATTTTAATACATAAATTTTTGGATGAACGATGATAAAGCCCAAAGAAAAATATGGCAAGCACAAGTGGACCATCGAGTTTAATTAGGAATTTCAAACCAGAAACGAAACTGTAGCACATTTGATGTGGGCCTTGCACTTAGGAGAGCAGAGCATATCTGGAAAAAGTGCATTTTATTTTGAATTACCGGATATTATCTAAGAATGTATCCAATTTTGTTTATAAATGGTCTATTAGAAGATAATTTTTTAAATAAATTGAAACCTCTAAAGAGATGTAATTAGATAGGCATAACACTGCATAAGAATAGAAGTTTGGTTTACCATTTATGTTAATTAGTAATTATTCTTGTGAATCAATAACCAATTGTGAGAATCATTAAGTAATTCGGCGAGTTTTTTTAATTATTCTTGTGAATCAATAACCAATTGTGAGAATCATTAAGTAATTCGGCGAGTTTTTTTAAAGAACAGAACGAAAAAATTATGATGCCAGCCACTTTCCTATCTGCTCTGCCTTTGCTGTCACTTTTCAGAACCATATAGCTTTTAGTATTTCCGAGGATATCTCGGAACCATATAGATTTTAGTATTTCCCAAAATAAATTATGACCCCAACCACTTTCCTATCCGCTCTGCCTTTGCAGTCACGGTTCTCTGGAAATGCGCAGTGACCTTAGTTTTCTTCCCAGAATCTTCAAGGCCTTATGGTTTTCTGTTGGGAAATTTGAAAATTTTATGGTTTCATTTACAGTCATGTGATATAAGTTCGGTTCTCTGCCCAGATTTCAATAACCTTATGGTTTTATATTGGGGGCTTAGAAAATTTAAGGGTTCACTTCCACTGTTGCACTTGGTCCAACAGTGCAGCAACCGTCAGTGCATGCCAGGCATGGGCATGCATCCTCCATCCAATGTTCTTCATTGAAATTTGAAATTAAAACGAGCGCGTTCATTGATAGTTCATTGAAATTTATCGGAAAGAAAGCTGCAATTAAACATGGAGTTTATGAACGACCTCATACAGTCTTATTTTCAGTGAAAGTTTGAATCACAGCAGCAACATTGGCGAGAGCGTTGAGGCGACAATGGCGAGAGCGTTGAGATTTTTTCTAATTCCAACAAATTATCTGGAAGGATTGAGGTTCTCAATGCACCATCCATTGAAATTTTATAGCATGCTCTGTTTGTTTTTTGCATGCTCTGTGTTTTTTTAGTACATCTCTTGATCTCTGATTCCTGTTAACGTCCGTCTTGTTCGATTGTAGTGGCATGTAATATCTTCATTCACTTTTGCCTTTCTTTGTCCAGCCCCCTACTGCAATGGAGTAAACTGTACATGATATTGACATTTTTGGAAAGTTCCAAGTTTCGGCAAGTTTTCCAGCAATAACATTGTAGAGGTTCGACATATTTGGTAATCTAGATGTTATTTCCACAAGTATAAGATAAAAGGTCAAGATCATCATACCACTGCAATGCTCAAATTGTTGTCGAACAGATTCCCTTTGCTATCCTCACTGTAAATTTAATGAGAATAAATTTTACCACTTTCATATCTATATATATATATATATATATATATATATATATATATATATATA